>QANX01005569.1:0-18510 GCA_003254975.1 Ochetophila trinervis
AAATATATAAGTTATATGTAAATACTTTAAATTATATACATATCATATATATTTAAACTGAAAAATAAATTTTAAGATTGGCAGCATTAAAATGAAAAATTAAGTTGTTTCATTAATTAAGTTTCGCGCCTAATTAATTTGCGACATGTTAAAGTTTTTGTGTTGCGAATAGTTTTAGCGTGCAATTTTTTCGCGACATATACAGAATATGCGTCGCGAAATAGATTTGGCGAGTAGATATTTGGCGACACTCATAGAATGCGTGTCGCGAAATGTATTTGCCGCGCAGATTTCTGGCGACACTCCTCGAATGAGTGTCGCAAAATAGATTTGGCGCGTAGAGTTTTGGCGACACTTGTCAAATGCGTGTCGCTGATTCTTTTTCGCGACACTCACAAAACATTTTGGCGACGTTATTGTGTCATTGTTTTGTTAAAATAAAGACAACGCAGTAGTTTTGAGTCGCGAATTAGTTATTGGCGACGCAATTTTTAGTTTACGTCGCTCATTTAGTGTCGCCGATCCATGATTTTGGCGTAGTGATAGTTGAAGAGATAAGACGCTTGACTACGTAAATAAACCTATTTCCATTATGAACATGGTAGTCTCTAGGTCTACATTATCAGGCACACTCCAAGAAATTTTGCCCTGCATGTTGGTAGAATGGTTCCACAAAAGGCCTCACATATTATACAAATCAACAACATGATTTTAGCTTCTTTGAAGAAATTTTCAATGTTTTATTGTGTAGCTTCTTTGCTCCTTCAATTATCTTAAGGTCCTTTTAAGTAAAAGAAAAATCATTTGAATTCCAAATTAGCCATGTTCATTTCTTTAGCCGCTATCCTTTGAGAGAAAAATTAATAGATGACAACCAAAAACCATCACTAAAAGTTTGAGCCACGAAAATTATCTTTAAGCATTTCCCTAATGAATATATAAGCTTGAGAACGTAAAGAGAAGGACTAAAGCAGTAATTCCTAGGCTTGGAAGGGAATTCTAAGTACTAGGGACCTGCTTTTGAAAGGTGTGTGTAATCGGGTTGGGAGAAGGGACTCCATAAATTTTTGGGAGGACCCTTGGGTTCCAAACTTGGAGAATTTCTTACCAAAACCGAGACAGGAAAGTGCCAGGAATAATGAAGGTATGATGAATTCTCTAATCCTTCCTAATGGCAGATGGGACAAGAGCAGATTGGAAGAGCTGTTTGATGACACCTCAGTTGCAGAAATCCTTAAGATCTTTTGGGCTGATTGCTCGAGCACTGATAAGATGATATGGCTTGGAGAAAGATTGGGGGACTTCACGGTGAAATCTGAGAATGGATTGGTAAACCATTTGGATCTGGTTCCATTGGATTGGTGGAAGTTTTTGTGGACAAGTTGTATCCATGAAAGATCTAAGTTCTTCTTATGGAGATTGGTTTCGGGGTGTCTGCTTGTCTCCAACAAGCTGAATTTTAGGAACCAGCAGGGCTACTTTCTGGATTGCCCACATGGTTGCTCGATGGAGGAGAGTGAGGTCCATCTCTTTTGGAAGTGTAATGTTGCCAAAGCTTTGTGGTTTGCCTCTCCTTGGAGTATCCGCTGGGAGTTTTTACAATCGGATGATATCATGGAGTTCTTTGAGTGTCTTAGAAACCCGGAACACTCTCTCCCTGTCTCTAAGTTTGATAAAAAAAAATTGTTCTTCCAATTTGCTGCTGTTACTCTTGAGCACATCTAGAGTGTGCGGAATGCAAGGATCCATGATGGGAAACATTTTGATTTATTGTCTAGTGTGCAGGCCATCCAGAGGAGGTTTAGTGAATCTTTAAACGGGTATACAGTGTTGTCGAATATGATTACTTGTGGAGGGGCTGATCCTCTGAATCCTATCTTGAGAAATGATGTCAACTGTGTTAAATTATTTCGTGATGCTTGTGTTTCTAATGAAGCTGCGTGTGTTGCGGTTGTGGCTAAAAATGAGGAGCGGAGCATTGCTGTTGTGCACATTGCTAGGAAGAATATGAACAATCTTGAAGCAGCAGAGGCACATGCAATCTTGACGGCTATCCAATGGGCAGTGGAGGAAGGTTGGACTGACTGTTGCATTTTCTCTTATGCTAGAACAGTGGTTCAGAGCCCGATTTTAAAAAACCCCATCAAAGTACACTGGTCTGCCCAAATGTATATTAGCAAGGTTATAAGTTATTTGATCCTTTTTTATTGTATTTCTTTTTGTTGGATTCCTAGATGCAGCTATAGTGAAGCTCATCTGTTTTGTAATTGGCATCTTAAATGTTGGGTTAGCGGCACTTTTCCCCTTAACTATGTTTTTCTTTGTTCCATTATCAATCAGGACAGTTAGGATGGCTTAGCGCCTCCTCAATTCCTGGCAGCAGCTTGTTTACTGTTTTTCTTTCTTTTGTTTTATAAAACTCCACCTTTGAGCAAAAAAATAAAAAAGAACCAAAGCAGTAATTTAAATGCAGTGAAATGAAAAAAAAAAAAAAAACAATAATAATATTTATATTTATGTTGTTTTTTTTTAGAAAATTTTCATACAAATTATTATGTAAAATTGTTAAAAATATTGTATTTTTAAAATTATTTTAAATCACTGTTTTTCATTTTTAATTCTACAAATTACAATTAATTTATAATTTAAGAAAAATGTGTTACACAAAGTATACTGTTTTCTCCAATTCTTATTCCTCGAAAACTTAGTCAAAAATTTGATCCAATCTATACGATGCCAAGGAAACTTTTTGAAATATTCAAGCTTTCTTCCACAACAACTGATCCCAATTAAAAAAATGGCTATCTTTTTTTTCTTTTTCTTTTATTTATGGCTATCTTGAAAATGAGGTCTGGTTATATACTCTATAAAAAATTAGTAATCGTAAATCTTAGTTAATAAGCAATGAATCAAAGAAATCCTTTTTTGGTTTAAATATTAAAGACACTTTAAAGTTCATCTTCTTACTAATTTTATTTAATCATGTTACTTTTTTTTAATGAGTTTAACAAAATAGACCATATACACTGTATATAAATAGAATAAAACAATTTATAAATACAGTTATATGAATTGTGTATGATCAATTTCATCAAATTCAATGACCAAAAAAAAAACCAATAGAATTAATCTATAAGGAAAACTTCAGAAAGCTTTTTTTTTTTTAAGACATCAAAAAGCTATTTGAAGAAACAAAATGTATATATTGAATACAATAAAGTGATAATTATTTTCATATACATATATGATTTTCTGGACACTATATAGCTTTCATTCGGAACGTATCATTACCTGACTAATGTCTATAATTGTCACATAACACTATAGAACTTGTCATGTTATTATGTCGTTTGTTATAAACTCGACGATAGTTTGTATGAGAATAATTCTTCAATTATATATAACATGCTACTAATAATTTTTTTTTAAATACATAAAATAAAATAAGAGTTAATTTGTTAACCTCTTCTAAGATTTGACTTAAACAATTTAATTATTCTAGTTTCAAAATATATTATAAAAGAACTAATTATAATTTTAAAAATTTTACATTTTTTTTTATAATTAATCCAAACTTTTCTAATTAATATACAAGCACAACAAATGGGTCCATCTATTTTTTTGGTAAATGGGTCTATACTAGGCTTGATAAAATATTATACGATATGATATGACACAATAATTTATGTGTTTGGGTCTGCAATATCAAATCGGGTTGATATCAGTATCACACGATAAGACACGATAAAAAAATGGATTGTAACATGTTAACACAATATGTCACGATAAAAAAAATATTAATTTAATTATTTTTTTATAACTAATTTTTTACATTATTTTTTTTTTAAAACTATAAAATTTATATTTTATTTCATTGAAAAGTAACAATTTGTATATCTATTTATTTATCTATTGATATTTTATTTTAGATTTTATCTTTTTTATTACTTATATTGGATATATAATTTTAATTTGGTTTATAATATTTTGAATATTTTTAACTTGACAATTGTAATTGATATTTTGTTTTTTTAGCCACGATAAATATTTAATATAGCTTTAATTCGTAATATTTTACATATTTTGAATTCACAATTATTAATTATGTTGTATTTTAATATGCTAATAAATTTTTTTAAAATGTTTAGCATATCATTTGAATATGTATTTAAACTTGATAGACATGAATTAAATACGATACGAACATGAAACAACACACCACGAACACGGTTTAATACAAATGCTTAACGTATTGAATTTAAATAAAAAAAAATTAATACAAACACGACACAAATATAGTTCAACACGGTGCGAGGCGTAGTCTATACTTATAATTTAGGCATGTCTTTGAACTAAAAAATTGTGAAAGCATACCAACTTAACAATTCATCCATTTAAACATTTAAAAATATGTGTTTTTTAAATTATTATTATTATTTTTAAAAGTAGAAACCGCACCATTTGCTTGACTGTTTCTTCTTGGCATTCACATGAAGAAATGTATAAATATATAATATTCAAAGTCTCTGCTTTAGTCTGTGGCAGACTTTATGCGTAACCCTTGTCATAAATCACTTTGTAATGTCCCAACCAACGCATTATTAATTATTAGCGTCAATCTTTAATTTTCATCCTACAACGTCTCGAAAGACCAGGTTTGCAATCTTCACATATGATTTCCTCTGCATTTCTTGTCTATATTCTTGCAAGAAAGACAGCATGAAAAAAGATCAAAAAGGAAGATATATGGAAACTAGTACTGTTTTGCTGCGTGTTTTACCATTATTAGATATCATTCTTTGTTTTGTTTTGTTTTGGGGGACCCTTTTCTGTGTTCTTTTCTGGGAGATGAAGGAAGACCCGCGTGGTGAACTTGGGGGACCAATTCAAAGTCCTATTGACTCAAAAACCAGGCCAACGCGGAAAAAAACTTTTGGCATTTCAATTAAGGATATAAATCTTCCAACTTTTTGCTGTTTTTGAATGTATTTATTCACTTGGTTAATCTGCTTTTGTAGTAATCTTTGTAGCTGAGTTGGTTTTCTGATAGCTTTTGTTGAGGTTCCAATTTGTGCTCGTATTTTGTTTTATGTTCAGGCTTCGATCCGTTAAATTGATCCCCAACCTTTTTGAAAATAGTAGAACCTATACAGCATCTTTCCACATAATCCCTTCAGTTTCCAAAAGACCTTGTCTTGGTCCATTTTCTCCTTTCTGTCTCGGCTCTTCCAAAGGTATGCTTTCAGAGCAATTTTCTGGTTCTTCATTTTATGTCGGCTTGATTGTTTCATTTCTGGGTTTCTCGGTTTGTTTAGTGGTAATTGAAATTATGCATGACCATTTTACTTTCTTGTGTTTGAAACTGTGTGAAAAGTATTAATGAGTTTATCAAAAATTCTGACGGGCTACATTTTTGTAAAGAAGTTTTGAGAAAAGCAATTCCCAAAAGCTCATTTTGTTATATGTTTGATGGACTTTCAATTCTTGTTGTAATTAGTGATTTAACTGGATTGGACGAAAAGAAATGAGAAACAGCTGTTGATGCACTGAACCTAGTAGCTTTCCTAATCTGTTAAATCTCGTTGAGTACGGCCAGTAGTTAGGTTGTAAAGCGGATGTAATTGGACTGCTAGATGTTTTAGCAAGAACTGCTAGAAATGTAGTTGCTTGACCTTTATGGCTCTTATTTTTTGTTATTATATTAATTGGAATTTTATGGGTTTTCCTTCTTGTCAATTGCAAAGTTAATGTTCTATGAACTGTTTCATAGAGTTGCTTAGTGGAAATCATTTTTTCCTCCTATTTTTAGACTCAGAATATAGAATCCCATTCTCATCCTTGATTCACCAAATGTCGGTTTCAACAAGTGCGCTAGCTGTTCCAGAGCAAGTGATGGCAGAAACTGCAGTTGAATTACTCAATTCAGTTGATGATCCACATGGAGGAGTTTGTGTAGACATGAAAGAGCCTATGGATCCCAAGGTTTTTTCTACTGCGCTAAAGGCTTCGATATCACACTGGAGGCTGCAGGTAAGGATTTTACGGTGTTCACTTGATGGCTGGTCTGCTCCTATATTATTTATTTTAACATAAATCTGTAGGGGAAGAAGGGTGTTTGGATCAAATTGCCTATTGAGCTAGCAAGTCTAGTTGATGCAGCAGTCAAGGTAAAATAGTTTCTTTATTCTAACTGAGCTAGCTTTAAGAAGCCAATTTAAAGATAGGTTTAGTCATTAGAATTTACGGCTATAATAGTAGCTCTATTTTGGCTATATCCCCCATGTTAAGCTTCTTGTTTGAATTTTACAGGAAGGATTTAGGTATCACCATGCAGAATCTGAGTACTTAATGCTAGTATATTGGATTCCTAATACTGTTGATACTCTACCAGTAAATGCTTCACATCGAGTGGGAATTGGTGCTTTTGTCATGAACCATAAGAGAGAGGTGTGTTTTTTTTTTTTTCATCTAGCACTGATATTCCTAGATTCCTAAACAACTGTTGAGGAGGTCCAGTTTTGCTCCTGTTCCTAACATTTAGGGGTGACTTTCTTAATTGAGGTGAATTTTTTTGTGTTTTTTGTGTTTTTTTTTTTCCCTTTTTTTTTAAGAAAGATTGATCTTTTAAGTACTTGAAGTGTGCCATATCAATTTGATTTTAATTTGTTTTGTTAATGAAGCCAACTAATTCAATTACTGCAATACCATATGAATAGTTTTTATTATGTTGATAAAGGCCAAATCAAATTTCCTAACCACGAATTTATTTCCATTTTAAGAACATAGATTAGAAGCTTCTCTGACTGGAAGAAAAGGAAGTTATATGTGAAAGGCTCATTTTTTTCCATGAACAATATCTTTGCAATTTATGTAAACATTTAATGATGGCATGAGATATTTGCCCACTGAAATTGAGTTATATCATTCGGTAGGTGCTCGTTGTTCAGGAGAGCAGGGGCAAGTTTAAAGGTTCAGGTGTATGGAAGTTGCCAACAGGGGTTACTAATGAAGTGAGTACATTAAAAATGTGGATCTTTGCCAGATATTTTATATTGTACGTCATATATTGAGTATTTTTCATCCACAGGGAGAGGATATCTGTGATGCAGCAATTAGAGAAGTGAAAGAAGAGACAGGGGTAAATTTTAAACTAGAAATTTCTAGACTCATCTGAAAATGGTTGTTACCTGTAGTTTACTGCATTCCAATGTAAATAATAACACTGCGTTAGTTTCCTTCAGATTGAGACGGAATTCGTGGAAGTTTTAGCATTTAGGTAAGGATTTTCTTCTCACCAATCAGTTGACTGCAGTAGACCAGACAGAATCAGTTCACAGTACATTTCTAGATGCTTATTCTGTAATTGGGCTCAAAACAATCTTCCATGAAACAGAAAATGCTAGTTTCAGCATGTTTCCTTAAAATCTGGTTGTACCTTATTTTCTTTTCAATTTTGTTCTTGCTAAATTCCCACTCTTTACAGGCAAAGTCACCAAGCATTCTTTAGCAAATCGGATTTGTTCTTTGTTTGCTTGTTAAAACCTCATTCCTTTGACATCCAGAAGCAGGATTCAGAGATTGAGGAAGCCCAGGTAATTTCTGGTAGATCATGAATCCATTATTAAAATTTGTATCTCAATAACAAAGCAAAACAATGGAAAATAATCAAACTTCTGACCTTTATTGCAATTTGCTACAGAGGAAATGAACTTATATTAGATGCTCTTTAGGATGCCTTTTATGGGATTGCAGGAAGGATTGCTTATTCCTCTGGTCCCTTCATTAAACTGCTATTATTTACATAGAAATAGCAAGAAAACGAAACAAAGAAACAGAGAATGTGTGGAAAAAATTGGATGTCCAATACTTATTTAAGTTGTTCTTTATTTTTGTTACTTTTCTCTAGTGGATGCCAGTTGAAGAATATGCAGCTCAACCCTTTGTCCTAAAACATGAAATGTTCAATCTCATTGCCAAAGTATGCTTGGCAAAGTTGGACGCAGCCTATGTCGGTTTTTCTCCAGTGTCTACAACAACGGGTTCTGGCAAAAGAAGTTATTTGTTCTGCAACAACCACTATATTGGCTAACTCCATAGCAGATTTGGAAAGGCTGCAAAGTTTTAGGACCTTTATAGTAGACCCCATTAAGTAAGGGCTAAGGATTAGCCATAGTGGTCAAAAGGCTTAATACTTTTCTTTCCACTTTCAACTTTCATTTAAGGATGCCAATATAGGTTCCTGTTAAGTCATACAATGTATTGCTGTGTGGAAAACAACATCAAATATCCTCTCCTTGTAAACTGGAGTCCCAATAAAGATTGTCAATGAAGGTTTCTGTTTGTTTATTGCAGTATTCAAAAGTTGCGTTAATGATATATAATGTTGTTTTTTGGTTTTTGAGGCTTAAAAACAACTATTAAAAGCGATTGGACAGTTTTGTGGAAGAGCTTAAATCTAAAACCAGAAAAATGTAGAGTTAAATCTCTACCTTAACCAGTTAGCTGGTGAAACATGACCGGCAAGAGAAAATTCAAGCTTTCCAATGTCTTCTAGTTTTAGATAAGCCAATATGTATTGGACAACAGATCAAAAGGCATGGAATGTGTCACTAAATTAAAATGAAAAAAAAAAATGACATTTTGACTAATAAAATATGTTTATCTACATTCTTTAAAATAATGAACAATCCAACCAAAGACTAACTCAATTGGCTAAAACGGGTCGACTTTATATTTTATCCTTAAACTATATTTCTTATCTTTTGGATATACATTTTATTTTTTATTTTATTTTAACAAAAAAGTCAAATATTTTTCATATAATTTATCAGCAAATACATTGAACTCACACACAATTATTTAGTTTTATTTGAAATAATGTACAATAACCTGGGGAGGTAGTTCACCAAAAAAAAAAAACAAACCTGGGGAGGTGACTACTAATTTAGTGGTTTTTTATGACAATTAAAAATGACTAATTTTCACCTTGTACCTGAATCAGCAAGAAGGCATATCCCATGCCTTTTTGACTGAAAATTGAGAAAAAGCCCATCCAGATGCTTAAATTTACACTGCATTGCAAATGGGTAAAGTTGCAATTTTGTTATAAATTCTGTGTCATATATGGAAAAGCATCAATAGTGCAGATAACATTTTAGAGATTTGATTCACCAAAAAAAAAACATTTTAGAGATTTGTCATTATCTCTGCATATGACGTATTACATTGATTTGAAAGCTTTATAAAAACCTTTTTTATAAATATACGTACTGAGATTGAAAATGACAGCCAGGTTCAAATAGTGAGCAAGAGTCCGAAAGTGAAAATTTTCCAACATTTCCTAGCCATGGCTCTGATGCAAAGCAAATGGGTCAAGGTATGTTTCTAATCTTCCTCTACAAAAACCAATTTATTTTTTAGTTTTTTTTTGGTTACCTTTATTAGTTCTGAATTTATCTCCATTTCAGTCCATGATTTGTTCTGGGTATTTCTTGCTATTTATTCTTTTTGTCAAAGTAGAAACAAGTTTTTGGTCGTTTGATCAATATCTTCGGAAGCCCTTCTCAATTCCCAAGTGAACCTAATTTTTTTATTTTTATTTATTTTCCCAAAAAGGTTGTCGAAATTAAGATGGACTATAGCTTGTATTTTTTTGGTTTCTTTTCAAATTAATTGCCTCACAGAAAACAAATAACATGAATGATATCCGAGCTAACTACAAACCTTGTTCAATGAGACAGAACTTTGATTTATATAGTAATTTTATAATTTCCGTAGGTGGGTTTTTTAGCTCTCTGATCAATACACAGTATTCATTACTATTTGCTCATTAGTTTCTTGAATTATTTTGGTTTTTTGACATGGCATATGCTCTTCTTTTCCTTCCTAGATTTGCTCCAATTTCTTCTTTAACCCATCATCATCTCTCTCCCTTTTTCGTATGTTTTCGAGTGATATACCATCTAAAACCAATCAAATAGTTTCTGTAGTGTTTTTTTTTTTTTTTTTTTTTTTTTTTTTTTTTTTTTNTTTTTTTTTTTTGTATTTTAATATACTTTTTTCTGTTTTCCAAAAGTTCTATATAACAAAATTAAGGAATACCCACCCACCGTTTAAATCTGTTTCTATCATATTGCATACAGATTCTTTAGTTTAGATTTGCTGCAAATTAGATCATAGAAGCTTATGGTCAATTGGTTACTCTCAAAATTTCTGATGCTTAATTTCAATCCAACTGTACACACACTAATCTTTTTAATATATTATCTGTGTGATTCATAAATTTAGATCTATAACAAGTGTCTTAAGTTTTTCCATACCTAAAAAAGGAAGACACTAAGATAGTCATTTATTATCATGTAGATGTTATAAACTAATCTTGTTGTTAGGTGCCCAAAAAAGAGAACTTCAAAATGGGCTATTATTTAAAAGCAAGTCCACCAGATTATTATTCTTTTAAAATGATTTATTTATATATAAATATATTATCAATTTTTTATTTGTGAAATCAGCTTGATCAAAAAGGAGCTGGGCCTGGGGCAAGAAGCTCACATGCCATAACCTTAGTAGGATCAAATGCCTATGTTTTCGGTGGTGAGTTTACGCCACGTGTCCCAGTCGACAACAAGCTCCACGTGTTCAACCTTGAAGATCTTACGTGGTCGGTGGCCAATGTCACCGGAGACATCCCTCCTCCAAGAGTCGGCGTCACAATCTCAGCCGTTGGATCGACCATCTACGTTTTCGGTGGTAGGGACAGCGATCACAACGAGCTCAACGAGCTTTACTCGTTCGACACGTCGACAAACAAATGGACCCTACTATCCAGCGGGGATACCGGACCACCTAACCGGAGCTACCACTCAACCGCTGCCGATGATCGCCATGTGTACATCTTCGGCGGATGCGGTGTTGCGGGCCGCCTTAACGATCTATGGGCTTACGATGTTGTTGACCGAAAGTGGATCAAATATCCGACGACTGGGGACAAATGCAAGGGTAGAGGTGGGACTGGGCTGTTGGTGGCCCAAAAAAAGATATGGGTCGTGTATGGTTTCACTGGAGTTGAAACGGATGATATCCATTACTTTGACCCGGCCCAAAAAGAGTGGACCCAGGTGGAGACACATGGTGAAAAACCAACGGCTCGAAGTGTGTTCTCCACAGTTGTGATTGGGAAGTACATATTTATATACGGTGGGGAAGTGGACCCCAGCGATCTGGGCCACATGGGTGCTGGGAAATTCTCCGGTGAAATGTACGCATTGGATACGGAAACATTGGAGTGGAAGCGGTGGGATGATGGGCCGGGTTCGGGTCATCACCCTGGGCCTCGTGGGTGGTGTGCATATGCGGATGGGCAATGGAATGGCAAAGAGGGACTTTTGGTGTACGGAGGCAATTCCCCAAGTAATGATCGTCTCGACGACATTTTCTTTTTCACTCCTAATTATTAGTCTCTTTTACTTGGAGCCCAAATAATGGTAATTCATATATGCTAATATATATATATATATATATGTGTGTATATATGTATGTATGTTTGTGCATGTGTTTTGAGTATGATGGTTGTTTAATGTCAATTTATGTGAGGCTAAAGTGATGGGGCTTTAATAAGGCCTACACATGAAGATGGTGAAGGACTGTGTATCTTCATGTGTAGGCCTTATTAAAGCCCCAAGTTTGCTATGGATTGTGGTTTCTCATTGAAATTGATTCATAGCAAGCTGTTACCTTTTCTCAGATAATTCAGAGAGTTTGATATATCGACTCAGAGACTTCTTAGGAATTTGCTTGGTCAAAAGTGCATTTTTTTCTCCCCCTAGTACCAATAGTGGATCATAATCTTGGTTTTTTAAGGAGCACCAATTGGTCATTGTTAAATATATGCAAACAAAATTCTTTATTGGTTAAACTTGAAAAATCTAAAAGATATAAAAGAGTTTTGGATTATTTTCATTATTGGGTTTAACTTTAGTTGGCCCTATGGACTGCTCTACTGTCAAGAAGCTAAGAGAGAATTAGGAGGTGCCATTTTTTTTCTTTTTTTCTCATTCAATCACATGAATGAATGAGGGATAGTGTGTGCAAGCTCCACATTCAAATATTCTACAGCTGGAATACTTTATTCGATTTTGCTGAAACTACCAGATCGAATGGATAAAAAAAAGAGCAACAAATTAAAGAAAAGGCACTAGATCAGATTCGGCTTCAACGTCACTCTATCCCATATATTTTCCAATGGAGAAATTTTATTATTTTTTGTATATTCTATGTTACAAATCCACATGCAATTTAGAACAAGGACAAACCAAATCATGTTGAATCTCAAAAAATTAAAAACAGAAAGAACAAATTAAAGAGGATGATCAATCATGCTAGGGACTCATCATTATTATTACATTCCCATTCCCCACAGACAAAAATGAAAAGTAATTAAAAACTCCAACAAGAATAGCTTATAGATGTATAAAAAATAAAAAAGTGACTCGAACAATATTTTTATTTTTTTGGCCTTGTGGTATATAAAAATCATGTTACTATTACAATACTACTCACATAACCAAAATCCCCATGCACAAGCTCAAAATGACCATCACCACCAATCTTCCACCGTCCATTGTTTTAGCAACTCCATTCGCATCATCAGCCGTCTGATCGTCTGACTCCTCCGTCGGGGCATCGGCTTCGTCGTCACCGCCACCGCCATCCTTAGACGGCTTCGGCGGTTTGGCTGCCGGCACCTTAAACAGCTCCTTGGGCAACAAAAACTTATTAATCTTATAAACCACCAAAGGCTCCTCATCAATTAACGTTCCCGTTATCTTCGCCGTGTTGACTTTGGTCTCCAACGTCACATCGTCGCCTTCAGTTTGGACGGTGAAGTCGTACTTGTTTGCACGGTCCGTTGCCAATGTGTTCATGATTCCGTTATTCGTCTTCAGCATCTGGAGCGATTGGTAAACAGGAATAGCGTGATATAACAGCAACGACACCTTTTGAGATGCCGTTAGGTTCTTGTACTGGGGTTGGAAAGCTTTAACGACGTTGTCGGTGGGACAAAACACCGTCAATCCGGCGTCAATGTTGGTCTCGAATGTCGTACGGGCGCCAGAAGCCAATATCAAGTCGGCGAAAGCTTTGCAGCCTTGCTTTGACATTATAGAAGTCAAGTTCAGCTCGCTTGGCCCAGCTGTCGGCGCCTCAGCTTCAGCCGAACTCAGTACCTGCCACATGATTAACGGCCGTTTAATGAGTGCCGTTTATTATGTTGAAAAAAAAAAACTGTTTTATATATTTATTTTACTATTAAATTAACCAATTGTCAAACAAGAATGCTATTTTTTTTAATTAATTAATTTATATTTAGATCATACAAAGTGTATTGGTACAAGTATTGAATATTGACTAAATTTAACTTTTAAATAATAATTTAATAAAAAAATAAACCAATTAAATATTAGTAGCCATTTAATAAATTTGATTAATATTTTGATAAATTTAGCGTTGTAATATATAGATATATCAATGGTTGGTATGGCTTTTTTATATTTTATAATAAAAAAATATTATTTGTTACACATCACGGGTATTATATAAATTTTTAAATAAAAATTTTAAAAATAAAAAATAAAATTAACAGCAGTAAATAGCAAAATTCTATTTTAATAATAGCATTTGAAAAAAAGAAAAGAAAAAACTAACCTGACTGATTTGCAAGACGGAGATATTATAAGGGATCTCCTTCAAGGACTTAACAAAGTGAGCAGCGAGTGTGCCATCGCCGTCTTCAACACCGAAGCCAACCTTGCCGCCTTTGAGGGTGGTGATGTTGACATAGCCGGCGGTTCCCGAGGCGGATCCCGAAGACTGGAACATGGAGGCGGTGAGGGTGGTTCCGTTGGAAATCTGGTGGAGTTTCTTGGAGCCGAAGTAATCGACGAGCACGTGGAGGGAGAGAACATTTCTGAGGGTGTAGATCGGGAGCTTCTTGGAGATCAGAGGAGCCATGGCGGCATTGTCGAGGGCGAGGACGGTGATGGTGAGCCGCCGGTTGATGTCTCCGGCGAGGTGGGTGAGGGAGAGGTAGTGGTTGAAGGTTGAGAACTCGGGATGCTTCGCGAGAATGAGAGTGATGTTGTGGGCTGTGGAGGAGGAAGGCAAGAGGCAGAGGAGGAAAACAGCCACTGAACATGATATAACAGCCATTGATGATGAGGCCATGGCAAGGGATAGAGTCGGGTTGTGTTGCTTTTCTTTTATTTAAGGAGCTACTTAGTCATGGAGGATTTTATTTTATTTTCTTTTTGTCATTGCCAGGTTGGATTTGAGTGGGGATGGGTCCACTTATATTGCTTTTTTATATATTTGAATAAAATCATAGAAAATTACTAAAAGAGTAAAAATTATTGTTTGTAATTTAAAAGGATATCTTTTCCCACATGATATAACGGAACCGACCGGCCTTAATAGAAATTTAGCACCGAAATCGAACCGTTTGGTTCAGTTTGGCCGTTTTCCATCAGGCTGGGCAATTCTTGCCCAGTCCTAATTCTAACAGTTGAAGATCATAACTCCAATGTAGTTATTTTGTTTTGTATATATATTTTTTGTTTTTTTATATTATTTAAGATTGTTTGCTACTGTTTTATAATAAAAAAATAAAAATAACATAATATAACTGTTTTTATATTTTTATAGCATTTTTTTTTAATTTTTATAAATTTTCATTTAAAACAATTTAAAACAATCTCAATTATTATAAAATTAAAAAAAAAAAATCCACAAGCTCTATAAGATCTTCAACTATTAAATTTTATTGCAAAATTATTTTTATTTATATATATATTTACTGTTTTATTGGATTTGTCTACACAAAATTCACTGAACCTTCCAATTTTTTATTTTATTTTTCTAAAACAATTAACGGTATTTTACAGAGTGAGAAAATCGTTATGGGAGATCTTCAAAGTTTACACCTGATACTAATTTGGAAGTCAATTTTCTTGAGATTTTACAAATGAGTTGACTGGTGTTTATATCTCAAAAATGTTGATAAATTTATTATTTTTATTTTTTAAAATATGGAATTAAACCAACTAGTGATTGAACGGCCATCATTTATATGATTGGTATTGTCAATGACCCTGACAAAATGTACATGCTAGATATGAGAGTATTACCTTTAGAATGTCTTGTAGCTTTCAATTGGGTCAAATGTTTTTTTTTCCAAGTAGGGGAGTGCATGGTCTAATTTGGTTCGATTTTTAATAAAAATTCAGATTAAATTGTAATTTACGGTTTAGTTTAATGACAAACTAAATTAAACCGTTGAAACCATTCAAACCAAACTAAACTGTTCAAGAACGGTTTGGTGCGGTTTGGTTTAGCGGTTTGGACTGCGACATTTAATTTTATAGTCCAAAATAAAAATTGTAAACATACCAAACATAAGAAGAAAAACATAAAATTCATCAAACATCCCAAACAAAGTATAACAATTCAAAATGAAAATTGTAAACATCCTAAACATAAATAGAAAAACATAAAATATATCAAATATCTCAAACATCTCAAACAAAGTATTACATTTCACAATTCAAACATTGATCAAAAAAGTCAAATAAAAAAATATATTAAAATTAAAAGTAAAACTATGAGTAATATCTATTAAATTAATAATAAAAAATATTAAATATATATATTAATAATAAAAAATATTATAAATATATTATATATTAATGTACGGTTTGTATTGGTTTGGTTTACAAACCATTCAAACTGCAAACCAAACCGTTAATAACGGTTTAGTTATATACTAAACCAACTTAAACCGCTATGTTCTATAAACCGAACCAAATCGAATCAAAAGCAATATTTTAGTTCGATTTTACAGTTTGATTCGGTTTTTGTCCATTTCTAGTTCCAAGTGTCCAATAATGCAAGTATTAAAACCTAATTAATCATATTTACTTCATTGAATAAATAAAGGTAATGAGGGACCCGCGTGTCTCAATCGAGATAAATCCCCACATAAGATAAATCCAAAAACAGCAATTTCAATTTCCTTTTCATTTCTACTTAACTTTCGCAACTCACCCACTTAAATAAATTATGGACCAATTATAATATTTGAATTAGTTGGAACATGATAATCTCTCATATTATCATTGCTTAGTGGTTTAATTGCAAAATGGGGCACTGCGAATTTTGTACTTCAGGATGCCAAAATTATAGAGGTATTGACAATATTATATAGTGTGTGAGGGAACACAGCAAATGGCGTGCGGTCACCCATTATTGTACCTTCTAATACAAATATATATATATATGACCGCACGCCATTTGTATATTCAATCTATTATTAAATATATTTAATAATAATTATGTTATAATATAAAATTTAATTGCTGAGATTAAATAATAATTAATTAATCAATTTTTTTTATAATTTACTTTACTATTTTTTTTTTATTTAATTTCAATTATTAAATTTTATATTTTAACAAAACTATTATTAAGTATGTGACTCTATCTATATATATATATATATATTTTTTTTTTTTTTTTCGCTGGAATGAAAGTTTTTATAAAAAACCAAAAGAAGCTTACAAACAGCAACGCTAACCCATCTTACACTGAGGTGCTAATCTTCATGTTCTTGGTCAGGCAATTCAAAAAAGATTGGGAATATAGATCCCTTTTTAAAATACCTAAGAACTCATTATATGCTCCCCATTTTGCAGAGATATGGGCCAATTGATTGACTTCTCTTTTACACCAATAAAAAATAAAATTATCAAAAAACAAACACATATCACCAATCTCCTTTACCACTGGTTGGATAGCCCAGTGTAAATTTTCGGTTCTACCATCTTATAGACTTTGAACAACATTTTTTGCATTAATTTCACAAATAATGTTTTTCCATCTGTTCCTCAAGCTCAGCATCAACGCTTCACAAACCGCCATGAATTCGGCAATGCCAGGATCCGACGTCTTGAATTTCTGCACCTGAGCTTCAATCACTTTCCCTTATTCATCTCTAGCGACTAACCCCAAAAAACTCTTAGTTTTCCTAATGGTTGCATTAGAATTTATTTTGATAGTTTCTTTGGAGGGTGGTTGTCATCCTCTATTACACCTGTTTGTTTCCAAATGTCTTTCTACCTCCACTTCCGGTTTACCAAGAGCTCTTTTAAATTTTTGTATCTCATTTTCACCATCCGAACTGAGTCATCCATATTGATAGCCTTCTCCTTGTAGCATATTTCATTCCGCACCCACCAAATATGCTCTAGAACAATTGCACAGTATAACACCATGTCCTCCTGATCTTGTTTTGTCACAATTAAACCAGGTTCCAGGCACCACATCCATTTAAAGTAGTCCATCGGCTCCAAATCAGTTTGTTTATGCCACCAAAAGCCCCATAGGGGTTGAAACCATGGTCCTTTCGCAAATTGGCACGTAAAAAACACATGCATCTCATCTTCCAAGCAACCATATCCATGAACACATGATTGGTCATTAATTGAAATTCCTCTTTTTGCTAAATTTGTTTTGAGGCTAAGTCCTTTCATGGCTATCTTCAAAATAATAAATTTGTGGTCTTTCGTGGATGTTACTTCTCCATAGATTTTTCCACCAAGAAAAGGGGTTTTCATTTTCCCAATTATTAAACCAATAGAAAGATTTCACTGAAAATTTACCACTTTTATTTCCTAGTTTATCTATATATGTATAATCAGATACAATGGACTCTATGATTTTTTAGGCTATTTAATGGAATTTTTTTTATTTATCTTTTTTTATGAATGCAATACATTTAGATGGAAATTGATCTTTGACCGAGCTTATTTTTAGAGAAACAAATCAAGCAACCAAACTACTTGATGTTCAAGTTGCCAATCTTCCATTAATTTCCAAAGCCATATTAAAATAACTAACATTAAACGTGACGTTTTGTAATGTTTCTTTTATGAATATGCCATTTTTTTCAAAAAAATTAAATTTTTGAAAAGTAAATAATCCTTATAAGCTCAATTATTTTTTAAGCTGAAATTGAATTTTTACAAATAACTTTTTTTTATAAAAATTGTCAAATTATGTTTTATTATAATATTTATTAAATTTTTGATTTTAATACTAAATTGAAATATTAATTTTTTTTAAATATTAAACTGTTTGGTAGGTCGTCATTGTCTTTACATTGTTTTAACTATATGATTAATGATGACCTATGATTTGAATTTTTTATATGTAGTTTTTTTTAAAGGAATTACAATATATTCTAAGTTAGATTTGGTTGGATTCATGACTTGAAGATATATTTTTAGTAATTTTTACTGCTGAAGATCTACGGATATATATATATATATATATACACAGTTATTTCAGATCAAGATGATTTGATTTTTTAAAATCAAATCCTAAAAAAATTGAAAGAATAATAAAATCTAATTAAAAATTAAAATTTTAAATCTGATTTAAAAAAAAAAAAAAAAAAAA
>QANX01005569.1:18719-31571 GCA_003254975.1 Ochetophila trinervis
TCAATATAATATATATATATATATATATATATATATATATATATATATATATTGTCAAGCATTCTTGTCCATTTTTTATCCAGACTGTACATGTGTTAATCTATCATATTTTATATGCCTTTTTTATATATTATTGTTTATATGATTGAACTTTTGAACGAACATTGATCGTCATGACTCAATTTTATCAATTGTTTTAAGCAAATTGTATAATTTATAAAATAAGTTAGCAAATTAGCACTGTCTCGTGATGAATTGTTATTTATCATTACTTTTAATAGAATATAAGGTGCAGTTTGGTTAAAAAAAAAATCAAGAAGATAGGCGTCTCCAGTTTTTTGCAATAGGTCCAATAGGGCTAATTCATTTATAACAATATTTTTATACAAAAGGGTATTATATATTATGGGAAAACTATTTTTACAAGCTTCCATCACTTCAATAGGAACTTTTATATCTTTAAAGATGTTATTTTATTTTTTATCTGAGAATAATAAGATAAAAAAATCATTTGTTCTTTTTCATACACTTAAGGATAGATTCACTTGAAAGACCAACAGTTTCATCTGGAGGCAAATGTTGCATGGCACATCGAAAAGTATGAAATAACCATCAGTTTAAAACTTGCTAATTACCATTTTAAATTTTAATGCATAAAGTCATTTTTCCAATTAAAATATATCTTTTATCCATCTTCATTACTTAAGCATTTATTTTGTTCAAAAAATAAAAGACAAAAGAGTAAATAAAATAGAGTGAGTTGAGAGGCTATAAAAGGGAAACTAATTTTCAACCAAAGGAACCCTTTTCCTCCATCTTTTAAAGTTTTCCTAGACAATTTAATACTTTCTTAGGCCTTTCCATACATATAACATCCAGATTTTCTAAGTATTAATCTTTATTATTGCATATAGCTCCTAAGCACTAAAAAAGAGTATTATTTATCAAAAATGTGTTGCAAAGTTTGTTTTCCAACTTATTTTTTCAACCATATTCATCTAATTGCTTATGATTGAATGTTACTAGTTTGATTATATTTGTCTATTTAAGTTCATATTTATGATATACTAACTTATCTAGAAGAGAAATGCTTTGCGTATTTTCTTTCTTCTTTTGGTGATTTTCTCTCCTTTTTTTGTGACTAGGTGTTGGCAATATAATGAGTCTTGAGAGCACGTTACTTAGATCACACATTAAAAAAACCCAAAAGGGTACAAAGACTTTGCCACACAAATTTGGATGTAGCAGGATTGGTCCAATCTGGAAGCATGTGTGAAGTTCGAACCATCTAGGAGCTCGAACGAGACCCGTAACAAATTGACCCCTACCAGAGACTATTTTGGTTCTCACATCATATGTAATGACTAAATCGATTCTCACATCATATGTAATGACTAAATCGATTACAAGTTACATCGAAAAAATATCATGTCCATGATGTCTATAGAATTGGTGACATAATAATGTTCATACACTCACACATAAAAATAATTAAATATAATAAAAAAATCCTCAAGTAATCACTTGGAATTATTTAAATAAATATATAACCGAAATAAAAAATATATATTTCAACTAAGTTGGCACTCTCCGAACCATCCATCAAAATATATTAATAAGAATAAAAAGTCATATAAATAAAAAAAACAACCACCCTGTAACAAGGACTAACCGACTTCATAAAAACTTTATAAAGGAAAAAACTCCGGTGGAAGAAACGAAAATGGAAAAAAATAGTACCGACACTAATTACAAAATTTAAAGAATCATTTTCTATTGCATTATAATAGAGTAAGAAAAATCAGGAAGAGTCCACCAGCAAAAATCAGCGTTCATGTGCACANGAAAAAAAAAACAAGAACAAAAAAAAAACAACCACCCTGTAACAAGGACTAACCGACTTCATAAAAACTTTATAAAGGAAAAAACTCCGGTGGAGAAAACGAAAATGGAAAAAAATAGTACCGACACTAATTACAAAATTTAAAGAATCATTTTCTATTGCATTATAATAGAGTAAGAAAAATCAGGAAGAGTCCACCAGCAAAAATCAGCGTTCATGTGCACAGCAAACTTAGAAAAATAATATTAACCACTTGACTCTTTTTTTTGTAAATATGAGAGATTTGAAAGTGAATCGGTGAAGCCAATTAGACTATCTAGCCCAAGCATACCATACCATGGGACATCTAAAGATCAAAAAGTGAACAAGTGGACCATATAAGTCGAGTGACATTTTAGCTAAATATGATCCTAGGAGTATTTTTGAGCCGCCTCTAAAGCAAAAGAAATTGCTAGAAGCTCTGCTTAAAAAATAAGGATACTCTTTGCAAAATTTAGCTGAATACCAAAAGCAGAAATAACGCAATCTCAAATAGCCATAACACAAGGACAATGTATAAAAAGATGAGCATAAAATTCTATTTTTTCCTTACAAAAACCACTTAGAAACATATTGGAAACCCTTGGTTGCAAAGTCTCAATCATTCAAAAATCCTCCAACACAACACATAATGGGAAGACGAAATGAAAGAAGCCCAAACATTATTCACTTACGGATAAGGCTCAATCCCCAAATCTATCTAACACAATTAAAATATTTACAAGTAAAATGATTTATTCAAAAATTTCCAAACCAAAGTATAAGCCAAATTACGATCAACCCTTACCTGACCATAAAGCTCTGCAATATAGGGAAAACCAATACGAAAAAATTGACGAAAAATATATTCCAAATTCTTGTCTAAAAAATTACTCACCAACAAGCCAGAACAGGACAAAGAAGAAGGAACCAAACGTTGAGAAGGTAAACCTACCCAATTATCCACCCAAAAGCAAGTTTTAGAGTGTTTCCCAATAATCCAAAAACATTCAACAGATAATAAATTATATAATTTTCTCATGGCACGCCATATAGAGGAAAAAAACATAAAAATTAATATTAAGCTTTCCCAAATAAGTGGCTCTCAAAAAAGAAAAGCTTAATGCCCAATTCGTCATTCTTCAAAAGATTGCAGCAAGCATCCCAAGCCATATTCACTAGTTTATGCTATAAAATTAAACCCAACCAAATGAAATTGCGAATAGATTTCTCAAAAGTAGAAATCAAACCAAGCGGCTACTTGGAAATCATGAAAAAATGCACAAATCTGGAAGTAATTACAGAATTAACTGAACAAATACCACCAGCAGGGGAAAGAAACTTGCTTTTTTAGGAATTCTATTGAGCACGAATCATATTTGCAATAGGAAGTAGATAAGCTGAAATGAGTTTACCTTTGAACAAAGGAATGTGCCCAAATAATTAAAAGGTAAAGCACCCCTTTCCATGCCAATGACCTTAAGGAGCTCATTTTGCCGAGAGGGAGAAATAGATGCACCAAAATAAATATGACATTTATCCAAATTTACTAACTGACCAAACAAGGCACCACAAAGATTAAAGCATCCAACGTAACTTTCAAAAGCAGTGCCCCTACAAGAAAGCAGCACATCATTAGCATATAATAAATGGGTCAGTGATTGACAACCATGAAGGAAGACCATCGGCAGTAACGAATTTGAACTTACTAAACGAGACAATATCTACCCAAAAAAACTTTAGCTATCTCAAACAACAAAAGAAACAAATGTTCTACTTGTTTAACACCACATAGGAACGAGAAATAACCATGAGACTGACTATTTAACAAAATAGATATCTCTTTGCTTGAATGAAAGATAAGTCTAATAAAATAAGAATATATCTCTTTGCTTTATCTATTTTTTATTTTCTGTCTTCTATATTTTATATTGTGTTTTTTACACATTGTTTATCTAGTTAGCTTAGAGCTCGTTTGTTATCTAATTAGCTTAGAGCTCGTTTGGTATGTTGTATTATATTGGATTATGTTGTAATATATTATATTGTGTTGTAATGTATTGTATAATATATGTCATGTCTTTTATGTAAAATTTTAATAAAATATGTATACAATACGATGTTTGATACATTATTGTATTTTATTTTATTATTTTATTAAAATTTAAAATTTTTAACTTTAACTAAAATTTTAATTTCTTAACTTTTATTAAAGCTTTTAAATTTTAAATTTTAACTTTTATCAAAGCTTTTAATTTTTAACTTTCAATTTTATTAAAGTTTTTAATTTTTAATATTTAAGTTTTTAATACTTATTATTGGTGGGTTCTAAAAATATTAAAAACAAATTAATGACAGATGTGACTGAGATTGTGGATTTTATTTTATTTTTAAGTTTGGCTTGCAAAAATTACGCATAAAATAATAAAAATTATAAATATAATCTAAAATGATGATCTAAGAGAATATATATATATATATATATGTTTCCAATCTAAAATAATTACCATTTGACTAGCGAGAAAAATAAAGTATAAAAAAAAAACTTAAAAATTTGACAGTAGATGTGTCCCAAGAAGAAGCAAAAAAAAAAAATTTGTGTAGAATGTTTTTGACATTTCAAAGCTCTCAAGTACTTATTATTTAATATAGAAAATTTTTGATATATTAGCAATACACCATATGCTATATTAAAAAAAATAGATGTATTATATAATCTAATACAAAACTACAATCACTCATAGTATTAATCAAAACTAGTACAATATATCTCTGTAATACAATCCAATACAAGCCACTAAACATGATCTAATAACACATTATCAACATAAATATCTACTATTTTTTATTTTTTATTTAGCATTGCCTTGGGACACATTAAATCATACTTTCAATCCTGTGCAGAATAGAAACCAAGCCTTCCGAGAGAACCATTTTAAGGAGGGAGATGTTGATAAGAGATTTTTAGAGAAGTCAGATAAGAGGTAATTTTGTGTTACATGCTATAATATACTTTAAGAATTTATAATTACTAAATATCTATTCACAAATTTTTAGTGAAGATAGTTATTGAATTTGGAACAACAAGTATGCCTTGTTTCAGGCTTGATTTTCTTAATCTCTATTTTATTCTAGGACTGGTATTTCTTTCTATAGGTTAGTATTTTCATATATATACAAACTAAGCAAGTTGGTTAGATCGATGTTTTATTATATATCTTGAAAAATACGTTTTTCTATGAACCATTTTCATATTATAATTACCATAGTAATTGTGGTGATCATTATTACATTGTAATTAATACTAGGTTTGTTAAAGAAATATAACAACCAACACCAGGAATTTACGAGGTTCACCAGATGAATCTGGCTACGTCCTCAGTGCTCTGCTTTCAGAGCCTGTGCTAAATCTTTATTATGAAGATAAGTGTTTACAACAACAGTCTACAAACTGTAAACATCACAAAACACTCAGATGAATATAAATAAAAACTAAAACCTGAAATCACGAAGATTTCTACACACACAGATATACAGAAACAAAAGAAGAAGATGAAGTTTTACTGAAGAACACTACGAACCCTAACCACACCTCTCTTCGCCTCTCTGCCTAACACAATATTCACTAACTCAACCGATGCGGCTACAGTGATCAACATAACAATATATACAATCTGAGAACCCTTAGGGTTAAGCTGCGCAAATAGAAAACGACACCGTTTAAACGATATGTTGAACCGGTATAAGTTGACCCGTGTCAATAACCCGAGAAACCCAAAATGACATCCAGGAATGAAGAAAACGCATCCTGCAAAAACCTTAACAAATAATAATAATAATACCAGAATTTAAGGATTAAAACAACAATTCTCCTCCTAATCCTTAAAGATTAGAATAAGTAAAAATTTAGCACAAACTCTTACTGACATCATCACACAAGTTAAACAGATAAGAAAAACAAATCAGCTTACTCCAATTTGGAGTAAACTTTTGCAAGTATTAAACTTGCCAGCAGATAAAATTTTTGTTCCCATATCAGAAGGATTAAACTCAGTAGGAATCTTGTCAATTTTTAAAACATTATTGGCAATAAGATCATGAATGAAATGATATTTAACATGTATATGCTTGGATCTTTAATGAAAAACAGGATTCTTATATAAATGTATTGCACTTTGACTATCAGAAAACAAAACAACCTCCTGATTGAGAACTTTAAGTTTTTCAAGCAATCCTTTTAACCAGACTGCTTCTTTGGCAGCTTCAGTAGCTGCCATAAATTCAGCTTCTGTTGTTGACAGAGCAACAACAGATTGAAGATGAGATCTCCAACTAATAGAGTTCCCACAAAGAGTAAAAACATAACTAGACATAGATCTCCTCCTATCCCTATCTCCAGCATAGTCGAAATCAACAAATCCTAGTAATTCAACTTCCATTTTGCTCCTTCTATAAACTAGACCTTCCAATTCAGTACCTTTTAGATACCTAAACAACCACTTCATTGCTTCCCAATGCATTTTTCCTGGATTAGACATAAACCTACTTAAAACACTTATTCCAAAAGCTAAGTCAGGTCTAGTACAAAAATCATAAGATACATTATAGATCCTATAGCATTAGAGTAAGGAACAGAGGTCATATCTAACCTTTCAGATTCAGTGGAAGGGCACTGCTCACTAGAAAATTTAAGATGAGGACTCATAGGAACAGAAGCAACTCTTGATGTATCCATAGAAAATTTTGACACAATTTTCTTAATATAAGACGACTGAGATAAACATAATTCTCCCTTAGATCTATTTCTAGTAATGGTAACACCTAATATTTTCTTAGCAGTTCCCAAATCTTTCATATCAAACTCAGATTTGAGTAACTCTTTTACCTCATGTATAACAGAAAAATTTGGACCAGCAATCAACATTTCATCAACATAGAGTAAAAGATATACACTGTTATCAGTCATTAAACCTTTAAAATACAAACAAGTATCATATTGACTCCTATGAAAACCAGCATTGACTACAAAAGAATCAAACCTTTTATACCATTGTCTAGGTGACTGTTTCAGACCATACATGGATTTCTTAAGTAAACAAACAAGTTCTACTCCTTTCTGTTCAGATTTAAATCCCTCAGGTTGTCTCATGTATATTGTTTCATCTAGATCACCATGCAGGAAAGCAGTTTTAACATCTAACTGTTCTAATTCCCAATCAAACTGAGTGCTAAAGCTAAAACAGTTCTAATTGTAGTGTATTTAACCACAGGAGAAAAAATTTCATTATAGTCTATTCCTTCAACCTAAGTAAAACCTTTTGCTATTAATCTAGCCTTAAACTTAACAGGATCAGTAGCAGTTATCCCCTCCTTAACCTTGTAAATCCACTTACACTCTACAACCCTTTGGTTTGGGGGAGGTTTAACTAAGATCCAGGTTTTATTAAAACTTAAGGATTTCATCTCATCTTGCATAGCTTCTTTCCATTTAGAAGCATGCTTAGACCTTATGGCTTCAAAATAAGGTTTTTTTGGTTCATTGTCAGATAACTCTTGAAATGTGACAAAAGCATAAGCCATAAAATCAGCAAAAGCATATTTCTTATTAGGTTTAATCTGTCTTCTAACTCTATCTCTAGTTAGAAGATAACCCGGGGAAGCTATGGTTTTGGAATCAGGAGACTGGGTTTCACTTGGTTCAAAATCAGGTTCCTCTAAACTTTGATCTTCTATTTGGATTGGTTCAGTGCAGTCCTCACAAGGGTCAGGGTCAGGTATGGGAGTACTTAACTCATTCACTAGGCTATCACTATCTTTATGAATGTTCAATTCTAACTCCCTGACTTCTTTTTCTGTTTGTTTTTCACTAACATCAGAACCTGTTATTTTGCATGGCATACTAGACTCATTAAAGATGACATCTCTACTGATTATAACTTTAAACACTTGGCCATCTCTCACCCACAGTCTATAGACTTTGGTTCCTAAAGGGTAACCTAGAAAGATGCACTTAATACTTCTAGGCTCTAGTTTCCCTTCAGTTTGATGTGCATAAGCTGCACATCCAAATATCCTAAGTCTACTGTAATTTGGAATATTACTAGACCAAACATGTTCAGGAGACTTAAAATTTAAAGCAGTAGAAGGTGAAAGATTAATCAAATAAGCAGCCGTCATGACTGCTTCACCCCAAAACAGAGAAGGCAAACCAGAAGAAACAAGCATTCATCTAACCTTCTCAAGCAAAGTTCTATTCATGCGTTCAGCTATACCATTCTGGTGAGGTGTGTGCCTAACAGTTCTATGTCTATTTATGCCAACAGATTTACAAAAATCATCAAAGACAGTGTTACAAAATTCCAAACCATTATCAGTTCTCAAAGTTTTGACAGATTTATTTGTTTTATTTTCGACTAGTAATTTCCATTCTTTAAATTTATCAACAGCTTCATCTTTTGCTCTCAACAAATAAATCCATACTTTTCTAGAGAAATCATCAATGATAGACAAAAAATACATTTTACCTGATTGCGTTTGAGTCTTGGCAGGACCTCATAGATCAGCATGCACATATTCCAAAACAGATTCAGTTTTATAATTACTACTCAAGTTAAAACTGATTCTATGTTGTTTACCCAGCACACATTTTTCACAAAAGTCAAGCTTACTTATTTTATCTTTACCAAACACATCAATTTTGTTCAGATAATATAAGCCTTTTTCACTAATGTGCCCTAATCTTTCATGCCATAAACTAGTTTTATCATAACATAAAGCAATAGAAGAATTACTGTTATTCACACAAGTTTTTCCAAGTAACACATACAAACCATTTTTTCTAACACCCTTCATCAAGACAATAGATCCTTTGACAATTTTCATGGTGCCTTTTTCAGTTTTACAAGATAGGCCAGATTCATCTAACATTCCAATTGATATTAGATTTCTTTTTAAATCGGGTACATGTCTTACTTTAGTCAATTTAATAGTAGATTCATCATTCAATGTTAAAATTACATTACCAATCCCACTAATATCACATGATAGATTGTTACCAAGCAAGACTTTACCATAATCGATTTTAGTGTAAGACTGAAAAACATTAATATCAGGACACATGTGAAAAGAACAACCTGAATCAAGGACCCATTCATTTTCATGCATAGAAGATGACACAGTCAACACTTCACCAGAATTAGTATCAGTAGAAACAACAGAGAGACCACCATTATCAAAATTATTACTGTTTCCTTTTCCTTTTTCTTTTTCATCCTTCTTATTCTTAAAACAATCTTTTATATAGTGACCCTGTTTCCTACAATAATAGCACTTCCTATTACTTGTTTTAAACTTAGGTCTTGAACTACTTCTTGACTTAGTCCTATTGAAACCATTATTAAAACGATTAAAGTTTTTAACAGGTTGCCTTCCTCTAATGCTTAGCCCTTCATACTTATTTTCATATTTTAATTCTAGATCCTTTGCTCGAAGGGCATTAACAATACTATCCACTATTAAGGTGTCTCTACCATATTTTATAACATTTTTCACATCTTTATAAACACTCGGCAGGGAATTCAAAAGTATGACAACACATTTTTCATCAGAGAAAGTTTCACCACAATTTGACAAATTCATTATTAGAAGATTAAACACATCAATATTTACATCTAAGTCTTTACTAACATCCATACGAAAACCAAAAAATTGCTCTAACAAGAAAATTTTTTCAGGCAGTGATTTAGTTAAAAACAATTGTTCTAATTTAGTCCATAATTCAGAAGTGATTTTAATTCCTTCAACTTTTCTCAACACATTATTTGATAAATGCAAGATAATAGTACTAAATGCTATCTCATCCATCTCGAGTTTTTTATCATCAGAAGTAGTTGAAATATACGTACCATCAATAGCTTTGGCCACCCGTAACTGTACCAGGGTAGCCCTCATCTTCTTTCTCCATAGAAAGAAGTCTCCCTTACCATCAAATATCTCTACTTCAATTTTTGAAGTCATATTAACAACAAGAACCAGTAGATACAGTAAAATTTATCAAACAGATAATTGACTAGGAGTGCAGTAAGCAAATGTAAGAAATAAAGATAATAACCGAGATAGACTCAGTTTATTAACAGAGAACAAAAACAAATTTAGTAATCGATAGGAAACAAATTCAGATTATATATAGGGAAAAAAAATCAGAAACGAATTCAGTAATCTTTAAGAAACAGATTTAGATTATAAACAGAAAACAGAAACGAATTCAATGATTAATAAGAAACAGATTCAGATTATACACAGGAAAAACAGAGATACTTCAAAGAAGAGAATCAAGAATAAAAAGAACACACTAAACCTTCCGTTATCGGTACCCTAGGACCTTCCAGACAGTGGTAAAACCTAGGTTACTTTTAAACAGGAAAAAAAAAAAAAAAACTCTTGATTTCACCACAGAAACTTTTGACTCACAGAAGAGGAATCTTTTAAAACAATTGATTCTCCAAGATTTACTGAAAGACCTAGGGCTCTGCCTACTGACGGTTGTCCTAGGTTCTTCAACACATGAAAGGTCAAAACCTAAGATCTGAGAACAGATCTACACACAGTACGAACGCACAAAGTAATTCCTAAGAAAATCTTTACGGACCTACACAGAAATTGTGCAGAGCCTTCTCAGATTCTTTAGAGACTACACAGAGTACTACACAAAGAAAAGAAGAGTTGTAATCTTAGCGAGAAGACACAGAGAGGCTACAAGACTTACTTGATCTTTACACGACTTACCGGATCTGTTCAACCCTAAAGCTCTGATACCAATTGTTAAAGAAATATAACAACCAACACCAGGAATTTACGAGGTTCACCAGATGAATCTGGCTACGTCCTCGGCGCTCTGCTTCCAGAGCCTGTGCTAAATCTTTATTATGAAGATAAGTGTTTACAACAACAGTCTACAAAATGTAAACATCACAGAACACTCAGATGAATATACATAAAAACTAAAACCTGAAATCACAAAGATTTCTACACACACAGATATACAGAAACAAAAGAAGAAGATGAAGTTTTATTGAAGAACACTACAAACCCTAACCACACCTCTCTTCGCCTCTCTGCCTAACACAATATTCACTAACTCAACCGATGCGGCTACAGTGATCAACATAACAATATATACAATCTGAGAACCCTTAGGGTTAAGCTGCGCAAATAGAATACGACACCGTTTAAACGATATGTTGAACCGGTATAAGTTGACCCGTGTCAATAACCCGAGAAACCCAAAACGACATCCAGGAATGAAGAAAATGCATCCTGCAAAAACCTTAACAAATAATAATAATAATAATAACAGAATTTAAAGATTAAAACAACAAGGTTGTTTTGCCACAAGATTCAAAAGAGAAAAGCATGGCCTCAACAGTCCGACCACCCACAATAATCCATAGCTAAGGACTCCCTAAGCACAACATGAGTCTTTGATAGGTTGCTAGCCTGCTATTTATGCTAACCTAATTTCACCTAATATTTTAAACTTTAAAAAAAAAAAACAAAAACAAAATTACAGGTTTCATTTTAATTGTCATTTGCTTTTGTTAAAAAAAGATAAAGAAAAAAAAAAAAAGCATGTTCTTAACCGTCTGACCACCCACAACAACTATATTGCATTATCAATCATTGAAAATTAAGAGAGTGAGAAATGAATAAATATATTTTCATCAAAATCACACTTTAAACTATCCTAAAACTCATGACCTAAAAAAATGTTAGAACTAAGTGTATTAAAAAAATTAAAATGAGATTTGTGCTCAAACATTTTGCTAATACACCATAAGTTTTGGAATAAAACTTGTAATTTATTCCAAGTTTTAATTTTTTTAATTTAACACACCATAAGTTCTGGAATAATTTTTTTTTTCATTTTTTTTACAAGCAAATAAAAGTAAGACGAAACTTGTAATTTATTTTATTAGGAATAAAACTTATGATGTATTTTAAAAAATGATGATCTACTTACTGTAAGTTTTGGATAAGTAATTATTCAACATGTTATCATAGGCAAATTTATGAGGGGTTCTAAATTTAAAATTCAATAACTCTATTAATATATATATATATATATATATATATATAAACTCAAAAATAGATGGCCTTAAATGTGAAAATAAATGTTCGATAAAAGAAATAATGAATTATATTAGAGGCACTTATTAAGTATTACAAGTAGGTATCTAAACTTTTTTTATTTTTGTATTCAAATTTGCCAAAATATTGCATGGTTAGTACTTGACTCAATTTATGTCAGAGATATACGTTAAATAAAACGTGGAATGCACGATACATGTATAAGATCCAATATAGTTTAGATACATCCACGGTAATCTATTTAATAAATAAATAAAATATCAAATATAAAATTAAATCCAAAATAAATATATTTATTTTAAAAATTTATAATTAAAACTTTTAAATAAATATATAATTATTTAAATGTTTTATTGATTTAATAAATATTAATTTTTAATCTTATTTATTTAATATTTTAATTAATTAAATATTGTTTTAACTAAAATCATAAGACCGTGAGCTATCCAAGACCCAACATTTACTAAAAACAACCAATAACTAATGTGTTAACTGAAGTCGAAAATCAAATGCAAAATCCAATGATACCACAGCTCAAATCGTCGAGACTGTTATAGACAAGTTCATTTTCGAGGTCCTTGCAACCCAATTCTAAAAGTTTATTGGGCTCGTGTGAGTGTTGCTCATATTAAGATGATTAAAAATTTAGAGAGGTTTAATCTGTCTTTAGCGGTCTTGACGACGTAAGCTGCAGTTTTGAAGAATTTTGTGTTTGGTATACGACTTCAGTTGGCATAGCAAATGTTGGTTGTTTTCAGCAAATGTTGGGTCTGAAAAGAGCAGTTGCTTATAACTTTCTGATTTTAGTAATATATATATATATATATATATATATATATATATAT
>QANX01005569.1:32195-54917 GCA_003254975.1 Ochetophila trinervis
TATATATATATATATATAAAGATATCTTTATTTTATTAAATATATTTTCATATTTGATAATATGATAATATTTTTATATTTGTCACTAAAAATATATTTTCAATGATAATCTTTATTTTAGATTTTTTCCATATATATATATATATATGTGGTTTTGTTATAAAACTCTTAGGAAGCTTATATAGCCAAATATGTGGGTTTTTTTTTCTTAAATTTTTTTCTAGTTCTATTTTTAAAATCCAAAGCCAATTTCTTTTTTTAAAATTGAAAAAAAAATGTCTTTATTGGAGAGCGTATGGAGCCCAACATATATGTTTTATATATATTTTCTTTTTTTAGTACAAATTAAAAAACTAAAAAATTTAATATTTAAAAATATTATACATATTTAGGAATTTACTATAAAACATACCTGTTAGGTTTTATATGCAACAAAGAGATTTTTATTTATCTTTTTCTTGAATTTTTTGAAATTTTAGAAATATTACATCCCCTTCTTTGAAGTTTCTTTAAATGACATTTAAATCCAATGTTGCTTCAGTGTCAGTTTTCCAGATGTGCAAAAATATTATAATCTCTTTATCCTATTAATTTTAACAAAAAAAACAAACGGTAAGGAGATAGATGTAATTTAAGCAAACTTCAGAGATTTAAATGTCATTTAGATAAATATCAGAGAATGAGAATGTAATATATTCTAAAATTTAACAATATAAAATTATATTAGACTTTTATTTTGTAATCTTGTAATTTTTAGTATATTTATTTATTTTTAGTATTTTTATAGATTTAATTTTATATATTTTTTTTTTGCAATTAATTTAATTTTATATTAATAAGTGTAAACCAAAATAAGTATAGGGAAATCAAACCAAACACCCCCTTGGAACAGAAAATTCAATATATTCAATTTAATTTGATTTGGATTTTACTTCAAGAAATGTCCGATGCGTTTTGCTCCGACTGCAAGCGCTGTACGGAGGTTGTCACCGACCACTCGGCCGGAGACACCGTCTGCTCCGAGTGCGGTCTCGTTCTCGAGTCTCATTCCATCGATGAGACCTCCGAGTGGCGTACCTTCGCCAATGAGTCCGGCGACAACGATCCGGTCCGAGTCGGCGGACCCACCAACCCTCTCTTGGCAGATGGAGGATTGTCTACCGTGATCGCCAAGCCCAACGGCGCCAGCGGCGATTTCTTGTCTTCGTCTTTGGGTAGGTGGCAGAATCGTGGATCGAATCCGGATCGGGGTCTGATACTGGCATTTAAGACCATAGCCACCATGTCTGATAGGTAAGGAGGGTTAGTGTTTGGATGCTGTGAAAGTATGGGAAAGCTGTCTGAATTTTGGTGGGTTAATAATTGTGAGGGACTTGGGAAAATAAGAACTAACTAATAAAGCAATTCTTATCTTTGTTGGATATGGGTAATATCAACACTCATTATAGAGCTATAATGCAGACATTCATTCACATATTTATATTATACACATGAGCACACATATAAGTGCTTTTATACTAATGTTTGTTTTCTCGAGAATGAGTTGTTTCTTCAACTAATAATGTGCGATGATATTACTTTTGAAAAAAATTATGACATTTGTTGTTCTTAGATTTCTGTTAAACAATAGTATTTGTGTACCATGAAGAGGGGAACAAAAAGCTAATGTGTTTACAATGTGTTGCAGGTTGGGCCTTGTAGCAACCATCAAGGTAGGCCATTTTCTTGTTATGTATTTTCTATACCAAACTTTGGCTTATGCATCATCTTCTACTGTGTGTATGCGTGATTGGTATGTAAGAGATGGTAATGCCAAATGAAATAGGATTATGAAGCTGCAAAAGTGTGACTGTTGTTATTTATTAATTTGGTTCAATTTACATAGTATAACCTTCAATAAGCATTACTGAATTGAAGAGTTTAGGCTAGGTACCATATAATGTTGGAGCGTGAAAGTAATATACTGCCTTGAAAGAATGATGGAGGAATAACTATTACAGTGACTACTCATGTTTGTCATACATTTTATGGCAAGATTGGTAGTTGGACTTCTGTTGATGCTTTATTTTTTTCATCTTCCATTTGATTTTCAAGTTTGTGGAATTGTGGAGGTATTTAAAAGTGTTAGAAATTGTATAAAAAGTGGGACAAAATTTTATTGATTCATGTTTCAGAAAAGAGAATACTCTGTCTATGAAACCTTATATGGGTGCATGTGCTGGTTGGGAGCTTGGGTCATGGGTGATTCCTAGTTATTTGGTTGGTTTGTTAGCTTTTTGGAGTATAAATTTGGTAGTTGAAGGGCCTTTAGTTTCTTATAGAGATGTTCCATCTTGGTTCCAACATAGGCATATAGGAAGAGACTCTTCAAGACCTTACTTCAGTGGACAAAATTTTCCTCTACTGTAGTAGTTTTGATATGTCCTTAGTTTTAGATACATATCTTTAAGTTTTCCTTTGTTGTATTTTCTGTGTCATTCTTTTTCTTTATTACTGGTGGTCTAATCTGATCAACCTTTTAGTTCTCCACTAACAATTGGAAAAAATGCAAAGTATCCTGATAACCATGTCTGTTATTTGGCCTTTGGAAGTTGTTGTTCGACTACTGGTACTCTAATAACCATGTCTGCTGGTTGAATCATGTATATTAGATGAACGTGATGCATTGAACGTTATGATTATTTGTGACTGTATTGTCCTGCCAAATGCTTCTTTCCTAACCAATAATTTCTCCAACAAAAGATATCACTTTCTGATTGGCAATCAACGTGTGTGTATTTCTGAAAACTTCTATGAAATTCTTTTCCACTTTATCTCATATATGGATTTTTTTAATATTATGTTTTGAGTATTCTATTAGCTCTGATGGTTCTTTTGTGGCTGATTTGAAGGATCGAGCAAATGAGATATATAAGAGGGTGGAAGATCAAAAGTCTAGTAGAGGAAGAAATCAGGATGCATTATTGGCTGCTTGCTTATACATTGCTTGTAGACAAGAAGACAAGCCACGCACTGTAAAGGGTACAGCTTATGATTATTTTAACATCTGTTTGCTTCCTGAATTATCTTTCCCATTGTGAATGAGCTTCCCTGAACATGTGGATTTCAAATAGAAATTTGTTCTGTCGCTAATGGAGCCACAAAGAAGGAAATTGGCCGAGCAAAAGAATACATAGTAAAACAACTGGGACTGGAGAAGGGTCAGTCTGTGGAGATGGGAACAATACATGCTGGAGACTTTATGGTGAGAATTATTTACTAATTAATTAATTAAGTTAAAAAAAAATAAAAACTTTCAATATCTTTGCATTTTACAAAAGTTACATATATCCTATGAACATCAGTCATTCTATTTTCTAATACGTTATTTCCACTGACATAATATTATTTGATTTTTAGAGGAGATTCTGTTCCAATCTTGGTATGAATAATCAAGCGGTTAAAGCTGCCCAAGAAGCTGTGCAGAAATCAGAAGAGTTTGATATAAGGTGGTTCTGATTTCATATGTTATTATGCAGAAAAAATGAACTCTCAGGTGCTAACTTTTAGTTCACTTTTTGAGAGGATTAACAATGAATAACTGTAATTGCATCAAATGCCTTGTGTTAAATACCTTGCTTATAGATGGTTAATATTGGGTGCTTGCTTGTGAAAATGACGTTCTTTTTTCCCCTCAATTTCCAGGAGGAGCCCTATATCAATTGCAGCAGCAGTGATTTACATTATAACTCAGCTTTCAGAGGATAAGAAGCCTCTTAAAGGTTTGAATATCCTCTCCGTTTTAGTTGCTAGAGCATGAGAATTCAAAAATGCAGTTGAAAGCTCTGGTGCTGAAAAGCACAGGGTCCGAAACATGATAGTTTATCTTCAAAGAGTCATAATCAATGCTTTCATTAATCATTTGAAAGTTCTTTCCCATTTAATCTTTCTATTATCAAAATCACCTACTGGACATCATAGGCTTAATTTAGATGATCAAACATAACAGTGTGATTTTTACTACTACCTGTTAGTTTTTAATAACATCTGTTTGTAGTCGTGGTCATCGGTATGTCATGCAATACAAATCCATGCATTTTGACTGGCTCAGTGTGATTGCAGATATTTCTGTTGCTACTGGAGTGGCAGAAGGAACAATCAGAAACTCCTACAAAGATCTTTATCCTCATGTTTCAAAGATAATACCAAGCTGGTATGCCAAGGAAGAGGATCTGAAGAACCTATGCAGCCCTTGAAAATTTTAAAATGTAGAGCAAAACAGAAAGCAGCAATAGAAATGTCTGAAAAACCCGGCATAGAGATGTCTGAAAAACCCGGTCCTACCCTGCCCCGTTGCCAACCCTATCTGAGAATTGGCATGAGGGGTTAAAATGTGTTGAATGTAATGGAATTGTTCGACATACAAACATTGCTAGTCTTTTTAAGTGTCTTGGGAATTTTCATTTACATAGTATTCTATTCTAAATTATACTATTTGCTTTGAAGTATCGGCAATAATTGGATACCCAATTTATTATAAAAAATAATAATAATAATTAGATACTCAATTTTCATTCGGATTTGTTGCAATAGACATGTTATATAAATGTTACTGTCAGTATTTTAAGGAGAAAATTGAATGGAATATATTCCCGAGCAAAATGGAAGAAATATGTTTAAGCCAAAAAAAAAATGAATGGAAGAAATCTCAGAATTGCCAAATTGGATTAAACGGTACGCCCAGAAAATTTTTATTTATCTATTTTCTTGTTAATCCTAAGAAATAAGTTTTTTTTTTTTTTTTTTTTAAATTTTTTTGCCGATACCTTAAGAAATAAGTTAAGAAAAAACAATTTATCTGTTTGGATATAAATATTAAAAGAGGAGAACCTATTTTTTGTTTTTGTTTTTCTATTAGAAGACGATACATAATCATATATATTTCCTATAAAAAAAATTATAAATTACGGAAAACTTTATTTTCGTTTTCGTTTTAAAGCCGTTATTTTCTTTCCCTTTTATCTCAATGAATTGCAGTTTGCTGACAAAGTATCATTCATTACTTCATTTAATTAAAATGCATATAAAATTAAAATACCATTATGTACGTATGCATGCTTTTTCCATAATTCTCTATTTCTTTTTTATAAAAGGCATATTACATATATCTCTAGGTTTGATGAAAATACAAATGGATATTTCAAATTAGAGAAATGACGAACATTTTCGTTAATTGAGTAAAATTAATAGTTAGTCAACGTAAATTAATGTTTGCAGAACATGAGTAAAATTATATTTCAATGCTTAAAGGCTGCTGACAGTGTACATAAATTTTTGAGATACGTGCTAATTGTAAATCTAAAAGGGTTCAAGTGTAATATATCTTACTTTTTAAAATTTTAGTATCTTTTCTTATTCAATCCTCTTTAATTTCAAATTTTTTTCTTGTAAATTTGTTTAATCTATTTATATATATATTTTTTATTCTTCTTTAACTTTTATGTATAATTGGTTGCAAGTATATAATTTTTTGATACATCTAAGTAATAACACAAATAAATATAATTAAATTTTGAATTAAAAATAAGTTTAAGTAAAAGAAAAAGTTTAACTAAACCAAAAATGAAAGATAAAAAATTTATAAATTTATTACAAATTTATATAAAATGTAATTTTATTTTCTAAACTCTGTGAGGCAGAAAGAAAAAAATAAAATTTTGATTTTGTTAATAGTTAAAATTTTGAATTAAAACTAAATTAATTGAAACTTGAAAAAAGTTTTCGTAAATGAAAAATAAAAGATGCAAAATGCAGACTTCAAATTAATTAAAACAAAAATCAATAGAGAAAAGCATTTTTTCATTTTAATTAAATTATTTTGTTATTAATTAGTTGTAAATAATTATACTTGTAAACAATTATATATAAAAAGTTAAAAGAAGAATATATATATATAAATGATTTTTTTTTTGCCTCAAGGAGTTTAGAAAGAAAATTACTTATTATATATTTTTTAACAAATTTATAAGTCTTTATCTTTTTACTTAAGATACACTCTTTCTTTCTTTTTTTTATAGCTTTNAATGAATCAAAAAAAATATTATATTTTTATTTCTATTGTGTTAATAAATATATTGAATATTTGTATGAAGGATATGTATATGGGTATTTTGATATTTGAAATGTGAGTATAAAGTTAGTAGATGTTATAAATGCATTTTTGGCTACAGTTACTTTCGAGAGGGTGCTGTTGCAAATTAATTTATGTTATAACTGTTTTGGCAATTGTTAATTTCAGGGGATGCGATTGTGAAATAATAGTTACTGCTCCAACGTTTTATCAACTTTTTTCATAATTTTTAATTAAAAAACATATTTTACAATGATCCAAAAATATAATAGTATTTTCACCTGCTATATAGAAGAGAAAATGCATTTTTTGTATGGTTAGCTAACGCTAGAGGAGGAGGAGGTGTCTATTATTTTTCTAATATAAAAAATTACAATGTAATTTTATCAAATTTCATAAAATGTATATATAATATAATATACGTTTTTTTTTTATAAAAGAATCATCATATTACTTATACTTTTTTCTAATAAAGAGAAAATACTCTAAAATTCAGAAGATAATATTTCAGGCAATAAATAAATTGAAAAAAAAAAACAATAAATATATAAGCACAAAACAGGCCACCAAGCTGAGCTCTACGCTTTCCTTGAGCAAAAGCACGAGAAAGCGCACTCCTCATCCAAAAAGAGAATATATATATAAAAAAGAAAAGGGAAAAAACTAACGAAAAGATAGAAAGAAAAGTAATCTCTTTTTTCCAAGTCCAGATACGGAGGAAAGGAATTAATTCTCTATGCAATTTCATCCAAAAACTTTAGCTCCATTATTAAAACAGGATACAGAATCACTTTTTTTATTTTTTTATTTTTCATCAAACTCCAACCTCTCCATATTTTCAATAAACTGCTACATTATTAATTTGTGATTTTTGCATTACAAACATGTGCAGACTTGTTATTTAAAAATAGAGGTAATATCTTATTTATGTAACATATATACTTATTTGGTAAATATGTAATAGACAGACAGACAGACACGCATATATATTGCTAAATGATATCACATTAAAAAAATTTTTAAAAAGGACAGTCTCTAATTACATGTTTTTAGCGACAAAAAATAGTTACTAATCTATTATTAAAGATATTTAACAACAAAATTGTCAGTAATATCATAATATTATCAATGGCAATCTTCATTTTAAAAAAATATAGATATCTACAGTATAAACAAACTATATGTATATATATATATATATATAAGCAGTGACAAATCCCAACAAAATCAAATTTATATATATATATATATATATATATTGCAAAAAGTAGTGCATATGTACATTATTTCTGTAAGTATATATAATGGCAGCAGATTCGAAGATGAAGAATATTCTGAATTTATGGTGAAGGAATTTATAAAGAGATTTGGTTTGCAAGGGGAAGAGAGTCACTATAAATAGCTTTGTGAGTCAAGACGGACAACAGCAGAATACAAAAGCCAAAAACCATCGGCTATTTTCAAGGAATGAGAGATAGTGATCCTCATCAAATTCGCAGTTTTGAGCATCTTTAATAGCATTGCATGTTGGAATTATGTTTACAAGATATGTATATAAGATAGTTATCTACTTAATAGCAGTCAACTATGGTTGCTTTTATTAATTGATGATGTGTAATTAATTTTATTTAAAATTAATAATAACCAATTGATAATTATATATATATTTAAAATTATTTTGATAAATTTAGGAAAATAGACAGATTGACAGAGCAGATAAATCAAGCCATTAAGGAGGGCTTTTTATTTTTATTTTATTTTTAATAAAAAAACAAAAAATGTATGTTTATATTTCTCGTGTGGTCAATAAAAATATAACAATTTATTACCAATATATATATATATATATATATATAACAATCCAATAGATTTGCTCTTCTTTTTTTTGGTAAAGCAGTAGATTTGCTCTTACATCTACAAGAAGAGGTCCATTTTTATCTCCTCCTTGTCTTTGGCATTGGGACTCCGCAAATAGAGATTTAGATGACTAACCAGCAGAGACCAGATTATCCAAAATTTGACTAGCTCAAAAAGTGCCGACAATGAAGCCTTTTATATACATGTATCTATATCTATGTATTATATACATAGTAGCTATTCGCAGCCAATACTGATACGTGGCTATTGAAGCAGACTTCCAACCAGTTCCACGTCATTCAAAAACCTATTCATCACAAACAATCTCAAATCTCAAAAATGTTGCAGCAAAGTGTGTTTCCTTTTCTCTAACAGCGAAAGGTTTGTTCTTCGGTATCATTTTCAGGATGACCACTCCACTTCTATGACTTGAGAGTTTGAGAACCACTCAAATTAACCCCAAAAAAGGAAAAAAACTTTGACTCCCCCAAGTGATCAAGAAGAGTTTTGTTAGATCTTTAAAGTGACAAGTAGAAGAAGTGGGTTTCCCCAAAAAAAATCATGGAGGTATATCTATCAGCTAGAGAATAAACCAAGAAAGATAGGGAGACGTAGATAGTAGCATTATACATCAACCAAAACAGAAACAAAGCACATAGAGATATCCAAACACAGTCTAATGAGAAATCGTAAATGGATTGGCTCTATTCTTCGTTGGTTACCCAAATAATGCAAAGACAAGTGGCTAAATTTGGATCATAATTCCATTACCTCAAATAACAAAAAAAAAAAAAAACATTAGCATTTATGTATATATATACAAAGGAACTTTTCTTCTGTCAATTTACAGTGCTACCATTTCCAAATATGCCAACATACAGCCATGAGTATAATGAAGTTGCAAACATCACTTTACCCAAACTACTAAATCACTTTCATATTATAACAAAAGAAGAATAAAAAAGAAAAAAGAAAGGAGGTGAGAAACAAGCTCTACTTAACATATACATTCTATAGATACAGAGACAGAAAGAAGCAATTTTCCAAAGTTTTTTTTCTTCTTCTTCTCTCTCAATTAGAAGTAGTGCTCTATCATTGACAAAGTTACATTTTTTGTACTATGCACTCTATCTTCTTCTTTCCCCCACTATTACCCAATATTAAACTCCAAAAAAAGAAATTAAAGAATAACCAAAAAAAAAAAAAAACAGCTCTCTAGACAAACCCTATAGATCATATAGAACCCTTAAAAAANAAAAAAAAAAAAAAAGTCATCGTTATAAGCGTTCTGTTCAATTTTCCAAGCCCATTTATTCAGAATTCTATCTAGATTTCACAGAACCGCCGGAGCCACCACTCTTGCCCACCACACTGCCGCCGCCGCCGCCAATACCCATTTGATGAAACCCACCGGAACCGTACACCTGTCCCTGATGATGCCCCATCATCATCCCACCGTACATGCCACCAACACCATTATACCCACTCCCCCCCGAGCTCACTGCACCTCCACTCCCACCACCGCCTGAGGCGGTCCCACCACCACCGCCGCCTCCGGCGGAACCCCCACCGCCGTCCTTGTCTCCCTGCCTTGCCATGGAGGTCTTCTCGCCTTCTAGCTCTCTGTATTTCTGCAGATAAATCTTGAGAGGTTCCACGTACTCTTCGAAACCCAGAGTGGTCATGGCCCACAGGAGGTCGTCTCCGTTGATCGTCTTCCTTTTCTCTCTCTGGCACTTGTCGGAGGCCTCGCCGGTGATGAAGCTGATGAACTCCGACACGCACTCCTGTACGGTCTCTTTCGCGTCTTTGGAGATCTTGGCGTTCGCTGGCAATGCCTTCTTCATGATTCTGCTCACGTTCGCGATCGGCAAGAACCTGTCCTGCTCACGCGCCGACAGCTCTCCGCTGTTGTTGTGCCCTCCGGACTCGTTGTCCGAATCCGCCATTTACCACCAAAAAATAAAAAGTAAGAAAGATTTTAGAATCCGATTTTCGGGATTTGGGATGAAGGAGAGGGGTATAATTGGAATTTGGGTTTTCAGAGGCTCGCCGGGAAAAAAAATAATAATAATAATAATAATAAGAGAGGTGGTGGTGCTCCGGAGAAGACTCTGTCAGTGGAATTTTGCAGTGTGAGGAGTGGAGAGGGTTTGGGATCCGTCGGATCGAGGTGGTAATAATGCAAATCCGAAGCGACACGTGGTTGGCTCGCCACCGTTTGTTTTTTTTCGATAAGAAGGGGTTAGGTGGGCGTTTCTCTCGTGTTGGATATTTGATTGTGGGGTCTAAGATCAAGACAGTTTTTGAAACGACACGTGGTGGATTAGCGAGGGGACGGCTTTGTTGGCTTTTGCGAATCTTTTTGAGTCTTCGGCTGTTGCGGCTAAGCTTGCTGAAAAGTCGGACTGTCGGCTCATCGAATCTTGACCGTTGGTATCTCCGCGTTGGGATACGTGGTACAGTTTTGGTCGTCGATCTAGAAATATTACGCCCAGAAGTAACTGCTAAGTGCTAACTGCTAGTCTTAAAAAAAGAAAAAAGAAAAAAAAGGTGAAAAAGTGGGTGTCGCACTAAACTCACTTTGTGTTCTTTTCTTTATAAAGACAAGTCAACGTAACAAACCTTCACTCGTTTTTTATTTTCTTTAGGAAAATAAGTTGGTAACCATGTCATTATTTTCGGTTTTGATTCCTAAATAATGTTAATTAATGAGAATACTTTTCTGGACACTAATATTTTTTAATCGTTAATTTATAAAAATTACATCCAGCACTCCTATTTTAAATATGTAAGATGTTATTTTTAAACAGTTGATGAATATATGATATGCTATATTATTTAAATCTAAACGACATAAATATATAGCAAAATTAAAAATTATTTTTAAATAATTTTGTACAAAAAGTTTTAATCTCTATTATCGGTTATTAATTAATTATATAATTTTTTTTTTTACATTCATTCTAAACCATGTTTGGAGCAATTTTAAAATACTGTTACATTATTAATGTGTCATATTTATTTATACAATTTATATTTTTATTGAGGCTCTAAAAAAAATTACAATTATTTAAAATCTGAATATAAATTGATAGTATTTTTAAAACCAGTGAAATTAAATTATATTTATGTGAAAGGTTATGAAATTGATCTCATTTAAATTAACAGCAACAAAAGTTATTAAAAGAAATCAGTAACTAATCATGGATATATGTATTTGGGCTCTTTTCCTTATCGGAATGGAAAATTATTTGTACCGCAGTTTTGGGCTTCATGGACTTAAATTTTATATTTTTATATTTTCTATACAGTATTATTGTTATTATTTTTTAGTGAAGGGATGATATACGAGATTTGAAACAGAAAATCCGAATTAATTTTTTCCTCGAAAATTGCGTGAAATAGAAAGTTTGGAAAATAATTAAAAAAAAAGAAAGAAAGTTTGGAAAATAACACAAGGAACAGTTTTAGAAAATATTTTATCTTTAAAACCTTATTTTTATATGTGATATGGATTTGGTAGAACTTAAAAGTCTGAGGAGCTTCATAAGCTGCTTCATTGTTGACATCGGACCCGAAGTTTATTGCACCGCCAGAAGGATTAATTGTGAGTATATTTTGATAATTAAAAGGGTCAAATACTCTAATTAAGGATGCATGTGGTGTGAATATAATTAATTAATAAAGGTGAAATTTGATCTTTTAGATTGTTTTCAGGAAGTTTTTTTTTTTTTGGGTAATATTGTTTTGAGGAAGTTAAAATACACATGTTACCAAAACTTTAATAAAGATTTATGCTTTTAACATAAATCTATTACTGATCTCTGCCTGAAATATTAAGTACAAAATATATACAGAAATCAGAAACAAACATTTTTTTTTAGAAACAAAATTATAAAAATTAATTTAATATTTTGCACTTTAATATTTAAAAATTGATTCAATTTTAATACTAGTGACATGAGAAAGTAGTTAAATTCTATATTCAAAAGTCAAATAAGGGTTTAAATTGTAAAATTTTAAAAATCAAAGATATCAAAATGCATACTAATATGTGTGTGTGTATATATATATATATATTATATAACACAAATAAAAAAGATTTTTCCACCATATAGTCTTATAAAAAGAAGATCATATTTAACATAATTTTTGGTTCTATTCTTTCATAAAAACTTTTTAAAAAAGTCATTATTTATTGGCTTTAATTAAAAAAGCTTTTAAAAATTTAAAATACTTTTAAATAATTATTCAAACATTCTAAAAATAGCTTTCAAACAAATTTAATTTAAATAGCTTAATTACTTTTAAAGCACACTACAATTTCTTATTGTTTATTATATATTATCAGATCATAGATATTTACTTGAAATTATTCTGATGAAATATATATAATTGGGAACCTGATTTTTGAGAAACTTTTTCTATATATCATAATTTTATGACAAACCAAATATAAATTTAACATACAATATGGTGATGGTTAAATATCAACGCCATCCAACTAAATAGGCCATCTTGAGTTCAAATGATAATTTCTTAGTTAACAAATTCATTTATTTAAAAAATAAATTTTCTTATGGAAAGGAATCAAAACCCATAAAGGTAAAATAGGCACTTGAGGATGTAGCTCAGTGGTAGGAGCCAGTCGAGTCTTCACACATGCGAGTATGGGAGTTGAGGTTCGAGTTTTGGTAGCCCTATTTAGATTTAAGTGCTCATCTCCGCTGCTACCGCATGAGAGGGAGGAGGTTTCCAGTGACATGGACTTTTAGTGTGAACTCCCATTGGACCTATGAATCTGCTACGAGTAGGTCTTTTTTAATTCAGCAAAAAAAAAAAAGGTAAAAGAGATGATCTCATTTTTATGTTTTATTGCTATTTGCATCTAGCCACCATGCAATACATTTTCACCAAGCTTTTTCCTGTAAAATTTTTGTCAATGTGTTTATTCATCATCATAACTTTGACCTAACACTTACTCATCATTAACATCATTTTTTTTCAATTAACAAGGTATACAAAAAGGACGATGAACAGAAAATAAAAATAAATAAATAAATAAAAAGAGAAAACACAACTGGAAGTGGAATTCCATATCAAATGGTTGTGCATCTTTCAAACTTTTAATACTTTTAACATTGCATTTAAGAGAAAACATAGGGTCATGGTACAAAGTGCTTTAACGAGAGGTATCCAAAGTTTTTTATTTTTATTGTTTCAATTTTTTATTTTCTGTCAAAAAACTCCAGACTCTACTGCACAATAATATGACAAAACAAAAAGCACAAAAATATATAATATAATGTAATAATAATTAATATCCTAACTTTTCCATCCAATCCATGAAGGATAAAAAAAAAAAAAAAACTTGAAGATTAATATATAGCAAGTACTAAAGCTAAAAAAAAACCAGTACTACTACTCAAGCTTCAATCTCAAACCTTGAACATTTAATGGATCCCATGGAAATGTCAATCTCAATCAAATTGTCTTCCTCATTCATCTCATTGATCTCAGCCAACAACTCAATTAGACTTCTCTGTTTGAAAATGGAGTCTGCAGGCAACAAATCTGGAACTTTTTGCTGCAGAGCTGCACTACTGAATGTGGCAATTTCCTCTCTGCAGTGATGATGATCATGACCAACATAGTGTCCACTTGGCAGTGCAATTTCAATGAGACTATCTTCGTCTGAAATCGAACCGTCTGAGTAATCCGGGCTCCGATCATCATCATCATGACCTAAACTGTCTCCAAATAGCCAATCTGCTTCTGAATCTTCACTGGTTGATAACTGATCAAGGCACTGATTATCTCTCTCTGACATGCCTGATGAACTTGTTGAAGTGCCTTCTTGATGATCATGATCAGTAGTTTCATTAGTATTTATTTCATTCTCATGCTGTGGTGATTTTGATTCATACAAATTCTCAACAAGAACTGATTTTTGCTTAGAGAGCAATGCCAAGAAAAAAGTGGACAGAATCAATACTGTGGATGTTAGGAAGATGGAGAACAAGTAGCCAGAGCCTAAAACCCCCATGAAAATTAAAAATGAAGCAAGAAACACAATCCATGGTCGTGGGTTTTTGAATAATAGACATGAATGGTTAACCATTTTTATCCCCCACCCCCTAAAACTTGATGGGATTAAGGGGAAAAAAAAATTAAAAAAAAAATCCACAGCTTGATCAACTGTATTAGGGCTGTTCTAGCAAAAGTATAATAATTATGGTGATCACAAAAAGAGGCAAGCTTTATTTGGCCTTTGATTGGATTGCATGAACAGTCAATGAGATAAGAAGATAATAAATTGGCAAAAAGGGAAAAAAGGATCAAAAATTTATTGAAAGTACAATTATAATGTAGAGTTTTTAAGAAAGGGTATATATGAAGAACACAAACTATAGAAGAAAAGGCATTGTAAGCTTTTTTGAGCTCTATGAATAGCAAAAATGGCCTATAGAGTAGAGATGCTTTAAGCAAAAGGAGGAGGATAAACCAGAAGTATAATTAAAATCTTCAAATCTCAAATGCTTTTGGACAAACTTTTAAATACAAAATAACAGAGAGGGAAAGAATCTGAACATGAATATTATTAACAGCTAAGTGAAAGGGTATGAACAGGAAAAGAATTAGGAAAACAGTTCAACATATGCTGTACTTTGCATTGAGATTTGAGGAACATATAGATAAATACCTGAACTGTTTGCAAAGATGAAGCAGAGGTAAAAATGAAAACTAGGTCTTTTTTTTGGGTATAAAAATGGACTCGCACTTAATTAAGGGTTTTGCTCCTCTTATCACAGACTCACAGTTCCCAAGTCCTCCATTGCTTTTAAAATACTTGGGTTTTTGCTCTCTAACACCAATCCAATTGATTTTTTCTGCACCTGATTCTCTTGAAAAACCCAAAACCTCTGTTCACCCTGCATTGATTTACAGTCTCATGGCTTGGAAATTAGAGCAAACCATGTGCTTACATCTGAGCTCACCACATGGCACTTTCCTTGCCTATTTCAATGCAACAAAAGGAAGTGAAGGAAAGGGGGGGAAAAAAAAAAGAGTCAGAAACATTAAAAAAATTATAATAAAAAAATTATATTATTGATTCTTCTTCTTCAACGTAATTCAACACCCATTGAGGATTTAGTACCTCATTATCCATTCCTCTCCAAGCTAGTCAAAAACCCATTTTCAGAAACTGTCTTCTTTTCATTATAAAACAAACTTGAAACCACTATTTCTCTGCAGATATATGGAAAAGAAATTGCTTTACCATTTTTTCTGTGCCATCAGATTCAAATCACCATTGGGACCTCATTTAGCTTGAAGATCCATCAACAAAATCTGAGATCTTCTGCAGAAATCTGTAGGGAAAGACTACTTGAACCAAAGAAGACCCTTTTTAGAGTTCAAAAACTTAGATAAAGTTATTCAAGATATTTGCATTAACATGGCTCTGAAAGAGAGGGTACATATTGATTTCAAATACTAATGAGAGTCACTTTGAAGGTGATCACTTTGGGCCTTTTGTTTTTCTGGTATATGAACTTTTCATTAAAATAATACAAACTCAAGATGGGAATGGGATATATAAAGTGATAGGATTAACTTTCATTTCTAAAAATTGTTTCAGAAACAAAAAGTGGAATATTCAGAAAAGATTAACTTGATCGGATAGATAAATATATAAAATCTCTTTGACTCTAAAATTATATTTTTCCCACCAGGAAGCTCCCGAGCATTTCCTTTTCTGAATTAATATATAATTGTGGTACAACTTCTTGCATCTATAATTTTAAGACAAGAAAATATGTATGCTGTTTTTGTTTTGCCAAGACTTCTAACAAATTTGCATGGAAAAATACTTGAGCAAGTAGAACAAAATTTGAAATCAATGTATCTCAAACACCCATATATAAAACAGTTTTGAGATAATTAATTTCTAGTAGTCTTTCAGTATTTAAATTTCTTTCTTTTTCTAGGAGGGAATATTTAAAATATCAAATTCTGAAAAATCAACAAGAAGTAAACAAACCTCTTTTACTTTGTTAGATTCAAACAAACCTCTTTTACTTTGTTAGATTTACCTTATAAGATGTTGACATATTGGTGATACATATAATGATTAATTATAAATTTTAGTATAAAAGTAAACAGCATAAATTATTTATAATCAGTTTTAATTGTAATCATTCATATGGGGTGGTCCTCTAATCATGGCCAGAAGTATGCTTTAATATAAAAGCCATCATTGTTCTTTCCTACCAGAAATTCTTGTCCCCACACAACCACAAGCCAGTAGGCCACAGTGCCAGCCACCACTTTAATTTGGTTATTGCTGCCTAATACTCTCCCAAAAGCATGTAGAGCTTAGCACAAAACCTTATATGTTCTTTTAATCACCTTAAGAATTCCATCATTCCATGTAATTATATTCATTGTTTATGTTGATTAAGTTGAAGACTTATCATTTATATGACCAAATTGCTCATCTTCAGATTTGGTTAAGTTATATGTTCTTTCAGTTTAGCTAAGGGTCAGTAAGCTCTAAATTAACAAAAATGCTGCAAGTTCCTCGCTAATTCACTATGAACACTTTTCAATATCTTCTTTTTCTTTAGAGTCTTCTAAATAGCTAGTAAATTTTATCATTATATATAGGGCATATTACATATATCTCTTTTGAGGTTTGGCAAAATTATATTTGCATTTTTCAAAGTAAAAAAAAATGACAAATATCTTCCATATCGTTAACCAGCGTCAATTAATGTTAACAGAATAGAAGTAAAATTATCTTTCAACGCTTAAAAACTACTGACAGTCCACATGGATCTTTGAAATGAGTGTCAGTTGTAAACCACAGGGTCCAAGTGCAATATGCTTTACTTTTTAGAATTTTAATATATTTTCTTATTCAATTCTCTTTATTTTCAAAACAAAAAATCTTTTAAATTTGTTTAATCTATATATAGTTTTTTTTATTCGTCTTTAACTTTTATGTACAATTGCTTGCAAATCTATAATTATTTAATACATCTAAGTAATAACAAAAATAAATATAATTAAATTTTGAATTTAAAATAAGTTTAATTAAAAGAAAAAAGTTTAACTAAAGCAAAAATGAATGATAATTTTTTTTTAAATTTATTAAAATTTAATACAAAATGTAATTTTCTTTTCTAAACTCTGTGAGGTAAAAAGAAAAAAGAAAATTTTGTTAATAGTTAAAAATTTTGAATAAAAAATAAGTTAATTGAAACTAAAAGGAAATTCATAAACAAAAAATTAAAAGATACAAAATGCAACTTAAATTCAAATTAATTAAAACAAAAATCAATATAAATAAGCATATTTTCATTTTAATTAAATTATTTTGTTATTAATTAGTTGTAAATAATTATACTTGTAAGCAACTATACATAAAAGTTAAAAGAAATGCATTTTTGGCAACTGCTACATTCGAAGAGGTGCAATTACAAATTAAGTTATGGTACAACTATATGTTTTGGCAGTTGTTAACTTCATGGGAGTGCAATTGCAAAATAATTGATGCTGCTCCAATGATCTTATCAACTTTTTAAACTTTTTTTACAATTTTCAATTAAAGATTCACATTTTTCTGTAAGTATAATAATATTTTCATGCACAATGTAAGAGAGAAAATGCATTTTCTTAGATAGTTGGCTAACAGCAAATAATGTATCCATCATTTTTTTAAATAGAATTTTGTTAAACCTCAAAAAAAAAAAAATATGTAAAATATCCTTTCATTTTAATAGATTAAATTATTATTATATCGTCATTTATAGTTATAAATTTTTTATTATGTATGTAAAAAATAATTTAATTTAATAAATATTTAATAGTGTACTTTTAGTTGTGTATTTTTTATTACATAACATATTGTATACGTATGTAATGATAAATAAACTTATCCGTTTTTGTCTTTTTTAACCTAGTTTTTACCATACTTTGTATAAAAGTGTACCATATACATAATTTGTTCTGTATTTAACTATGTTTATAATCAAACCTAGGAAGAAGCTTTTTGCATTTATAATCAATCCTAAGACAAGTGAAGTTAACCAAATGAACCACCTTTCACATCCACATACATGAAATCATGGATTGGAACCATCATCTCTTTATTTTTAGTTTATAATATATGGTTGAGTGAAAATTCCAAATGCTACATAAACTGAATTTATCAAGTGACATAGCAAAATAACATATTACTATGTTATTATTATTATTTTTTTTTATAAAATATTACTATTTTATTAGTCGATAAAATTTATATATTTAAAAGGATAAATGAAACCCCGTGCCTCGTAGCAATGTAATTCCCACACACTGCTGCTACGCCGCAGCAGATGAATTGTGTTATTCCGATACTAAATTTTTCTAAGGTCATGGATTCGATTCTTGGCACTTCCCTTTAAATCAGAAAATTATTTAATCATTTATCAAAAGTTTACCAAAAGCTTTGTAACCAACCGAAATCAACTTTATGTTTTCCCAAGTAAGCGTTTTCAAGTTTAGCCTGAGTTACCAAAAAGTTTCTTCCACTTCGCAACACCCAACCAAGGTTTTTTGGGCTGAAGTGGTAAAGTAGCTTCTTTTACCCACTCACCCTTAAGAAATATAATTCATTGAAAGAAAAAAGATATTAAAAAAAAAGAGACACAGAGGAGGATATAGAATTATTCACCCTATTTCATAGAGTTGCATGACAATCACCAAGTAAACAGCAAATTGCATAGCAAAACAGAACCAGATAAAGTTTATTTACTAGACATGGTTATATACCAAGCCCCAATATTTAGTTTCAAATATCTGACATGCATTACTCTCACCCACAGTTCATAATCTAGAACCATTTCATGGATTCACCTTTGGTTCCCATCCTGCAATTATGTACTTCTCTTCAGCCTTGGTTTTCTGGAAAGATTCCCGCGAAAATAGCAACTGCAAATCCACACCAGAGGGCATAATTTACCAGACAGTGAGCACATGACGAATGAGAGAGTTTCTAATTTCACTGCTTCTACTAGCAGGATATCATAACTCTCCTACAAGCATAAGATATCTACTTGCAAAGCCATATCTTCGATAAAGGCAAGAGTGGGGGAGCATGATATGAAAAGTTTTAACATGTTTAGGATGCACATGCATTTGATATCAAGCATGCCAAAGAAAGCAAAATTACATTTCTTGCACATCATAAATGGTTGTGTAAGCTCATCAAACATAAGTTATGAAATGTTCTCTGCATGTTCCACAAGTCACAAGCATCTTTGTCGAGTAGAATACCATATATCAAGAATTTCACAAGCCAATAATATATCAAAAGAAGTCACACAAAATATATTAAAGCAATTTGACAACATTAATGAAGAACAATTTAATACTAATAAACTCAAACAGTGCGGGGAACAACTTTTAATTGATTAGACAATGAGGGTGAAAAATCCTTCCTTTAACACCAAATTAATCTTTCCAAATGTAGATGAATTGAAGGAAAGACAGAAAAAATGTAATCAAGTTTACAAATTTGCTTATATTTAATTTACCCTTTTATCCTTATCCACAGAACCAAAATTAGTAAAATGTTAATTTTTAAACACTAACATTAGAAAGAATGATAATTTTCAATAAAAAGATTTTATTTCCTTCTATTTGACCTCCAATACCAAATAACAAGGATGGACAATTTTTCTATTCAGTTCCAATTTTCATTGCTCATCCTCCAAAATTCCTTCCTCCCAAAAGTCCGATCTCGTGGCAAGCATATGCTTCACGTAGTATCATCCCAAGAAGTTACATCATAAAAAGAAACTGCCTGGTATTTTAGAACTGCTTGCTTAAAATTTCACTCAGACTTTGGAAAAGAAAATTTAAAACACAAACGGCATAGGATTTCTTAAACCTCACTCTTTTATAAAATGCCTCCCTTAAATGTAGATTGTCCAATCAGATTATGTAATGAAAGTTTAAAAGAACCAAAATGTACCCAATTGATTTCTAAAATTATGACTGTAATCCAATATTTGTAACTACAATAGCTTAACCTATTCGCTTGTAATTTTCAGTCATAATTCTATGCACAAACCACAAGTTAAAGGAGCACCAACTGTACAATGTTTGTGAGCCTAGTGGCACAAAATGCGAATACCAAGTTCTTGCATTGCACAGGAAACAGAAACACAGCACAAAGCGCATGACCAAAAGACAGATACTAGTCATTAAAACTTCCTGAATGTAAAAAGTCTCCTTTACCATAAAGTCTGTTATAAGCATCCAAACTGTTAAATTTATTCACCTAACCTCACTAAGCAGAAACAACATCCTATTGCAATATATCTGGCCACCCTGCTACAAGCCTACAATAACACAATTTAATAGAAGAACTTCATATAAAACCACCAGTAAATCAATCTTTACACATGCAAGGCAACCAAAGTCAAAGCAGAGTGGGTAAAAACAAATAACAAACTCCAACTTGAACAATAAAGGGAAAACAAGTTTCTAAAGTTGGATAGAAACTTGTCAAAACAAATCTCTAAGAGATGGAAACCAACATTTTAGATATTAGATAAGCCAAAAAATGAAAATAAAAATAAAAATAAAAATGCAACAAACAGTCAATGTATTATCTGCCTCTCTACCTCTTTGTACTTGTGGAAATGAGTCAAGTCAGCAGGAACAGTCCATTTCTTGAAGTGAGCAAGAGCCACATCCAGATGGTGAAGTTTTGGAGCTAAGGCTAAATCAACAGCAGTGACCTTCTCCCCAGCAACATATGGACCCTGATTTCATCTTTTAAAACATATAAGATTATATTTTCAAAGCAAATAAAAATACCAAACATAAATCTTTTCAGATTGTGATTGCTCTAATAGATAGATCCACATACATGTGCCTTAAGATGCTCATCTAATGCCTTCAATTCAGCTAGCAAAGCCTGTTCTGACCCATCACTGGGATCTTTGCTCTTCAAGAATGTTACAAATGTCCCAAATATTTTTGATCCCCTATTGGAAAAAAAAAACATAAAAAAAATTCAGGGTGGGGAAAATGACAGAAATTAAGAAGACCATCAGAAATTATGAATTAAATCAACCAAACATTACAACCCACATGATGAACTGTACAAGTTACTTGCAAAAGCATGCTGAAGGGGAGGGGGGAGAAGAGTCAAATATTCCGTAGTCCATTTTTCATGTAAATATAAAAGTACATGTAGCTATTATAACTACAAACTCCAAAGTTGAAATTTTCACCCAATATATGAATTTTAGAAGAAAACAAAAAAAACCCTTTTCATCCAGAAACACAAAATTCAAATATCACGGACAGAGAAGGCAGATAAGATCATACACAGAGGAGAATTCTGAAGGAGTGACGAGGGAAACTTCAGGGAATTTTTCTTCAAGACGCCCAACAATAACATCAGAGTCAGACACCCATTTGTCATCAAACTTCAACACAGGCACCTTCCCCTCTGGATTCACCTCCAGAAACCTACAAATCAACAACAACAACAACAACAACCATAAACTCATATTAACCCCAAAAACAAAAAACAAAAAAACAAAACAAACACCTCCTCTGTGTGAATTTCCGACAGTGTGTGCTGTGTCAGTTAAACATCTGGGCATGAGAAATACCATTTGGGCTTGTCACTGATATTGATCAGGTGCAACTTGTATGAAACTTTCTTCTCCTCCAGAGTTAGTAGAACCCTTTGACTGAATGGACCTAAAAAACCAAAATTTCTTCCAAATTAACAATTATCATTCAAAACCCATAAAGAATAATCCAAGAAAGAAAAGAATAATATGAACGTACAGTCCCCAAGAACATCTGGGGCTCCAACTGCAGCCTTGACAGCAACGTCCAAAGTCATTGTCTGGGTTATCAAAAGAGAGATGGCACAGAGAGAGAGAGAGAGAGTGAGTGAGTGAGTGAGTGAATGAAGCTAGAAGAAAAAGCTATCGGAGTAGAACAATGGCAGTGGGAATGTTTGCAAGGATCAACCGAGATCAATGGGGTATTTATTAACTTTGGTTTTGGGTATTGAAACCAGAACCTTCGAGCCTAATTTAAAATGGTAGGGACCAATTGAAATGAAAAGTTTATGGGTCATTCATAAACTGAAAATGAAAATTGTTTCTTATACTATAATATAAAATGGGAAAAATACATTCTAATTTATTAAGATACTAAATATTTTGAAAAAGTATATTTTAATTAATTACATATATATATGGCTCTTCATTATTTTACCCAAAAAATGTATGTCTATTAATTAACTTTTTTTGGTAAATAGTCTATTAATTGACATGCAAGTAATCCAGTAAAACACTGCTGCAACAACAATTCGTTTCAAATTACTAATAAATTGTTATATAGGGTATTATTAATTTTAGAAAAATATTGTTTATAATCACAGATACAGGCCGATAGATAATCATTACCATGAAATATATCTATATACCAAAATAATAAAAAGTCAATAAAATATAGTTTATTGCCTTTAGCAGAACATAAAGAAAATAAAAGTGAAAAAAATAAAAAATAAAATTGTTAGTTTAAAAGCTTGAACGTGTGTGTGTCTTCAAAGGGAAAATCATCTCTATTTATGGGTTTAATAAAAATAATCGTTTGAAAAATCCTGATATGGAGGCAGACTTTCAAAATTTTATGGAAAAAAAAAATACTTTATTTTATAGGAAACTGAT
>QANX01005570.1:4429-37039 GCA_003254975.1 Ochetophila trinervis
AAATTTGAGATTGTAGTCAACCGATTGAGGTTCTTAATTTGTCTTAAATTTACTTAGTATGTAATACTGTATTTAAGTTCAATTAAAAGGATTTCAAAATAATGATCCTAATTAAAAAGAAATTATATTGAATACAGGTTAAATCTTTCTCTGGTATATTTATGAGAATCAGGAATCAAAGAACTAGTACTAATCCTCCAAGTAATAGTAATTTAGTCAGAGTAAAGCTTGTTCAATAACCTACATTTGACATATGACTTTGTGCACATGGTTTGGCTTAATTTTTATACAAGAATATTTTTGCACACTACAAAAACACACTGTGAATTATGTATATCAAAACAATGTTAAAAACTCAAAAACCTGCTGTCAGGGGAAAATTATGCTGTGGATCCCATTCTTTAAAGTAAATGTTTTTTCCACGCTATGAATAACAGACTTAAGCACATGTGAGAAAATTAGTACAGTGATGATTGAAATATATATACCAGAAAAAAGAAATAAAGAAAGAACATAATAAAAAAGGAATGCATATGAATGCTACCTAGTTTCCTCCTTGAAGAGCACTAAAGAAATATATAAACAGTAAACAAACTAGAAAACCTTTTGCTCTCTTCTCTATCTAAGAAACTCATTGAGAGCTAGCACACATAAACCAGATCTAAAAGAGAGCATTTTCAATGACAAGGGTTGCTGCAGAAAAGAGAGCATTTTCAATGATAAAGGAGTGTATATATATATATATATATATATTATATTCTCAACAGTTGAGAGATGATAAAATGAGTATATAATAAGAGATTCAAAAAAGATATTAAATGTATGAGAGAGAGAGATAAAAAAAACACAAACATTAATCTAAAAACAAAAGATAAAGGAAAAACAACAAGAGAAAATGAATTGAAATTTAAGAGTTAGAATCTCATTAGGAACAATCTTAGAAGATGAAGTTTTTCACAAGAAAAAAGAATCATATCTCAAAATCTGAAAACAAAAAAGAAAGGAAACCAAAAACATAAGGCCAAAATCCTTTAAAGTAGCAACTAGCTATCTAGCAGTGGGTAATAAGGATTCTGAAAATTGAAATGCTTATTACCATTTAATTTGGAAAGCCACGAGATAGGCATGTGCATGACAATGTCCAAAAGAGACTAAATTGAAAGAACTTCCTCAGGTTTTGTACCTTTCCATGAGGTGTAATTAATAGAAGATATGCAGCACACTTTCATGGTTATGAGCTGAAATGGAATGAAATTAGTTTAATTTTCTACTGTGAGTCGACAAACCAAATTAGAAGTAAAGTTAATTCACAATTCTAAATCTCAAGCTATATAGACACAATAATCTTTAAATATATCAAATCCATTCAGCTCATGCAAAGTTATCATTCGCTAACATTTATAACCCATGAACAGTTTAATCAACATTTTTATATTAGAAAATCAAATTCAAAATCTGGCACACTTTTTTATCCCAAAAAAAAAAAAAATCTCACAAAAGTATCAGATCAAATGACAATATAATAGATTAGTCCTTACAATTGGCTAGGTCAGTTCACAAACCAAGGAAGCCACAAAAACTCAAACCAAGCGATCGTAATTTGAATTTCATATTTTTTTTTATACAATCTATGACAACATTTGTGATTTCTGTTGATGAACTCAAATAATTTAAAATCTTTTTGGCTCCAAAAAATTTATGACAATTAGTGACAACCTATTGTGATGAGGTAAAATTGGTCACATTTAATGTACCACTTGTGATGATTCAGATACGTCCATCATTATATACTCTATCTATGTGACAGTTAAATGACTGTCACAATGATTTCGGTCATAAAAAGCCATTTTTTTTTTTTGGTAGGGTGACACCAGAGCTTATTGGTTTTATATGTCTTAGGGCTTAAATTTGGTAGTTTAGATCGAGACCGATTAAACTATCTTGTGCTTGCTAGATCAAGATGCATAGAGGGATTAACTTTTGGTCACTTTAGATTAAGAGATGCTAGCTAATGAATTTTTCATGAATTGAAACTAAATAGGATTAATAGCGGTGAAGTCATAATCATTGTTCCTTCAATAATTTGAAGCTCTTGCTTTTATTTACTTTTTTTTTTTAATCGCTTTCTATTTCAATTTTGCTTTGCTTTACAAAATTAACCAACCAATCAATCATTCTTTTACTTTTCACAATTTAATTAGCAATAGAATTTATTTTCATTACTAAAAACGTTATTCTTCGTGGAATCAATATTCAGTTTTCTCTCAAAAGCCACTTTATTACTTGTTGATTCGTGCACTTGCGAGTAATCTATTTTTCACCACAATAGCTAGTCATTATTTGTCACATATTAATTGTTGTTTAAATTATTAATAATATATTATTTATAATCTACTTTAAAATAATTATTGTTTAAATTAATTGCAATTAATTGTTGCTCAAATAGATAAAATGGACAAATCATGGATAATGATGGATAGGAAAAGTGATGCATTTCAGAGGGATTTTGAATTTTTGTTTTAGAATTTAGTGAGAAAAGTGCAAATAAATATGGTAAAATTCGATGTTTTTGCATGAAATGTGGGAATTCATTTTTTAGCATTATTCAAGAAGTTAGAGGACATGTATATTTTAAAAAGTTTAATACGAATTATCGTAAGTAGATTTTGCATAGAGAAGAGTTGGAAGGATATCATGGAGATTATTCTAGAATTAGTAAAATTAGTCAAAACAATAACACTGAAAGTCAATTTATGGACATAAATAGGGATGATGAATATGTGGTGGGCAATAATATTGACATGGTGAATGATGCTTGTAACAAGTTCTTGGATAATCCTGGTGAATTTAAGAGGTTATTGGAATATGCATAAAATTCTTTGTATCTAGGTTGTATGAACTTCACCAAACTATCTAGTTTGATAAAGTTGTACAACTTGAAATCGAAATATGGTCTTACAAGCAAAAGTTTTTCTGAATTTTTAAAGTTGTTGTGGGAAATGCTACTGAGCAATAATATTTTTCCAGATTCTATGTACAACGTGAAAAAGATTTTGACAGCATTGGACATGGATTATGAGAAGATACATTGTTGTCGTACCAATTGCATCCTTTATTGAAAAAGAGCATGCAACGCAAGAAAGTTGTCCTAAATGTGGAGCATTGAGGTAGAAGAAAACTGACGAATAAAGTATATGTGTAAATGTCCCTCATTAAGTTATGTGGTATTTTCCACCCATTCCACGGTTCAAGAGATATTCCAAAGTATTGAACAACTAAAAATTTGATATGGCATGCAAATGAACAAAAAATTACAGCTGGCAAGTTTAGTCATCCCATCGATTCACCATCTTGGAAGCTAGTAGATTGCTTGTGGCCTAATTTTGGTAATGAATGCCGAAACTTAAAATTTGGGATTGCAGTTAATGGCATTAACCCACATAAGCATGAGTTCCTAATACAGTTGTTGGCTTGTGTGTACAATTACCTATAATCTTCCACCATGGTTGTATATGAAACAGAAGTTTATAATGTTGATAGTGCTGATATCTGGACCAAAACAACCTGACAATGATATAGATGTTTATCTGCAACCATTGATTGACGATCTGAAGCAGTTGTGGGGTTAGGGGGTCCAAACTCGGGATGCTTATAAGCAAGAATTTTTTACATTGCAAGCAATATTATTGTGGACTATAGATGACTTCCTTGCATATGGTAATTTGTCTGGTCATGCCACTAAGGGATATTTTGCTTGTCTTATTTGCAATGAGAACACGTGTTCTCAAAGTTTGAAAAATGGTAGAAAAATGAGTTAATGCGAATATAGGAGGTTTCTTCCGATTGATTATTCTTTTCGAAAGCGAAAGAAGACTTTCAATGGATTTCAGGAGTTTCTTCCTACTCCTTTACCTATGACGGGGGAAGATATACTTAGAAAACTTAATTCTAAGTCATTTGAGAGTGGTAATGAAAGAAAAAAATATGTTGCTGATCGAGATTGTTGGAAAATGAAATCTATATTTTTTGAGCTTGAATATTTGAAGTTATTATATGTGAGAAATAATTTAGAGTCATGCAAATAAAAAAAAAGGTTAATTCCGATTAGACCCCTTGACATCTCACTTAATTACAATGCGCTCTTTCATGTTTTGAGAAATTGCAAAGACCTCCACAAACGTCTCAGGGACATTTTATTACTTTAACGTTTTTGAAAATTTTAAAAAATAAAAAGATTTATGGGTGAAGGTCCAACAACATCAATTGGTGTGACCAGCCAATAAGAATGTGCCACATGCCAATTTGATTAACAGCATGATTTTTTTAAAAATTCTCTTTTTTTCTCTGGAGAATTTCAAATATATCCCCGTTGTATAGTATAATTCCAAATCGAACTACATGGTTTCGAATAATGCATAAACACCTTCTAAAATTTAACTGACTTCCATTTTAATTTTCTCTCTCATACGTGACATGCTAAAATGAGCCCTTTAAAATAAAATAAAAATATTTTCTATTTACTACTCTCTCTCATCCCTCTCTCTATCTCTCACTTTCAACTCTCTTCTTTCTCCTCCCTTCCTCTCTCTCTCTCCTTTAATTTTTAGTCAAAGAATTGGGCATTAAATTCTCTACAGCATTGGCAGGAATCATATTGGTTTCCTCCAACAAGCATTGAATCTTAGTAAACAAAGGGTGGGATTCAATATCCAAGTAGTTATTGGCAAGCACTTCGAATGCTTCAATATCCAAACTTAAGTTTAATTAATTAATTGCTAATATATTTTTAAAGACCGAAAAGAATAAATTTGCTGTAATATTATTAGTTACTAATTTTTTTTTATGGTAAATGAATGTATATAGATGTGTAACTAATACAATCAGTCCTCGTTTTGGTGTTCCATTGCCAATGCAAGGCCATATGAACCAGCTCCTCCATTTCTCTAGTCTTCTCTTAGCCTATAGCATTTCTGTCCATTTCGTCGACGCTACCACGCACAACTGCCAAGCCAAGCTCCCAGTCCATGGCTGGAACCCATCTTCCTTCGCCGATATCCATTTCCTCGATTTCTCGATTCCTTCTTTTCCTTCCCCTTTTCCTTATCCCAACCAAAACAGCATCAAATTCCATTATCATCTCCAGCCCTGTTTCGAAGCCACCCGCCATCTTCGCAAACCAATCCGAGCTTTTCTCCTTGAGCTTTCGTCGAACACTAAGAGGGTGGCAGTTATCCACGACTCTTTCATAGCGTCTGTCGTTCAAGGCGAGTTTCTCCACATGATTGGTGGTGAACACAATCAGTCTTTCATCAGTTAAGCTTGAATGGCGGAATCTCTCTCTCTCTCTCTATATATATATATGTGTGTTCTTGATGAGTGAGAGCGTGAAATTTGTTAGATTTTGAAGGCAACCCATCATTTCAATCATCAAAAAAAGAAAAAAAAAATCCAAAAACAGAAAAAGAAAAATAATTAAAACCTGATAAAGATTGAGAAAGAAAAGGAAAGAATGATCATTAATGCAGACAATCTTTTAAAAAACCTGTTTTTCACCATTTTTGTTCTTTTAGGCTATCTTCTCTTTCTTTTTCTTTTTCTTTTTTTTTTTTTTTTTTTTTCTACTCTTGATTGGCATATTGAAAACAACAAAAACTAAAAAAAAAAAAAATTATTCTTTGCCATTTGCTAATCAGGGTAATAGTGGCACATTTGGGCAAAACTAAAGAAGAGAGGAAGAGAAAAGGGAAAGAAAGAGATAAAAAAAAAAAAAGAAAAAAGAAAAAAGAAAAATGAGAGAGAGCAGGAAAAAAAAAAGAGAACCGTAAGAGAGAGAGGGAGGGACAAGAGAGCATAGAGTTAAAGGTGAAAAAGAAAGAGAAAAGAAAAGACTTAGAAAAGAAAAAAGTATTATAAAAAAAATTATTAATTATTTAAAAAATATATATCATCTTTGTTAAAAAATTAATTTACTTTTTTATTATTAACGATAGAAGATATTAATGCATTATACGAAATCATAAAATTCGATTTAGAATTATACTGTATCACATAGAGTGTATTTAAAATTCTTCATTTTTTCTCTCATATTTTCTTTCTTCTTCCTCACAAAAACACTTCACTCTACATTTTTTTTTATTGACGTCGGAGCTTGCCCATTTCACTATGTTCTAGCCACCCTCTGTAGAGAGATCAAGAAAGAGTGTGGATCGGCTTGAGAAAGAAACAATCTAAAAACTATGGTGCTGCTAAGGTTTTACTTTTCAAAGCTGAAAAAAGCAATCTGAAAAAGCAAGATTATCATATGCTTATGCAATCTGAAAAACTCAATCTCATTTTTTAGTTAATTTATATTTATATTTTACTATTTTAATTTGGGGACGTTGTTATGGAGTAACTGGAATCCACTAGACTCTCTAAAGTGAAGCGATATTACAATCGGCTTCTCTAAATTTTAAAAATTTCAGATATCTCTTGCCATTAGACAATCTCTGTTAAATTTAACTAAAATATAGTAAAAATGTCATTTTATAGCATTTCTCATAGTTTTTTGGTGTATGCGAAAGTTGTGAGTCCATGGACTTTTTTTGGTGTCTGTTTGGTCCCTGAGTGTTGAGAAAGAGAAGTAAAAGTACCACCACACAAAAGTAAAATTCCACGTGGCCTTCAAGCCTTGGATCCTAGAGGAAGGTGTGCAGTTAGTAAGATCAAATCTGGTATTTCACCTCAAATTCTAGAATTTTCTCTTTATTTTCCTATTCCTTGGTAAAATGAAGAAGATAATAGGGAGATAAAACTGAAATTCTTTCAAACATTTAACCTTTAAAATGCTTTAGGAAGTATTTATCAACATATTTCTGCCATATTTACCTGGAAAACTTTACCCACCGGAAAAAATCAATTTCCTAGCCACCTCTCTTGGCCGGATCTTGGTGCTCACTTCTTCCTCTTAATCCCCTCTACCTTCTCCCAACTTTATTTACAAAGGAATTTGACAATTTTAAAGTTGCCATTGAAGGGGAGCTTCGGTCTTCCTGGGTTAGTTGAACAAAACGCATTTGTTCTGTTTTTGTTTTTTTTTTACTCCTTTATCAAAGAGAGATGGTGAGACAATGTGAGAGTGAGAGTTCCAAGAGTGGAGGAATAAGAAGATGAAGAGGGTTGTTGGAGGTGGGTTTCGGCGTAAATTTCTTTTCCCTGAATAGCCTTGAGATCGTAATCCGAAGAGGAAGCATCTTCGAACCATGATGATGATGTTGATGCTCTCTTTTCATGGTTTTTATTTTATTTTTCCTTTTCCCCTTAATTCTGGAATCTTGGGATATGGGGTTTTGAGATTTTCAATCTGGGTTTTTGGATTTATGGTTTTTTTCGTTTTGGGGTGGTGTTGGGTTTTTGTTTTAGAAAGCCAAAAGATTATGGGGTCGATGGTAAATGGTTGGGTTTTGTTTATTTTTATTTCTCTTTCATTGTATTTTTTTTTTAAATTTTGCTGTTAGAATTCTAAAATTTTTAGGTTATGATCTATGGAATAATTTTTGGTAGGATTAACACTTTTTAAAAAAAGTTGAATTGTTTGTAATATTTTATTGCAATATGTATTTCACATAGAATGTTAATATTTTTTATGGATAGAATCTTTCCATGAAAAAATATATATAAAATTTTCAAAATTAAAAAAGACGGAATGTAATATCTCCTGATCTAAACGAGTCTAGTGGAATAAACCTTTTAAAAAAAATAAAAATTTTTAGGTGAAAGTCCAACACCATCAATTGGTGTGACCAGCCAATAAAGATGTGCCACATGTCAATTTGATTAAAAGCATGATTTTTAAATATCTTCATTTTTTCTCTCCTATTTTCGTTCTTCTTCCTAACAAAAATACTCCACTCTGCATTTTTTTTTTTTTTACTGATGTCGGAGCTTGCCCATTTCACCATGTTCTAGCCACCCTCTGCAGAGAGATCAAGAAAGAGTGTGGATCGGCTTGAGAAAGAAGCAATCTAAAACTATGGTGCTGCTAAGGTTTTACTTTTCGAAGCTGAAAAAAGCAATCTGAAAAAGCAAGATTATCATATGCTATTCAATCTAAAAAACTCAGTCTAATTTTTTAGTTAATTTTTTATTTTTATTTTACTATTCTAATCTGGGGACATTGTTATGGAGGAACTGGAATCCATCCACGTCTTTCGTTTTTCCCTCTTTTTTTTTTGGTATGTTTTAATTAAATGTATTTTATTACTTTCATAAATATATACATAGTATATTGTATATTTTTAATATAGTATTTTATATTAATGTTCACTGGACACTTAGTGTTATGGGTTCATACGACGGGGTGTTTGGTTTTTTTATTCAGCCAACACCAAAGTTCAGATGAATTCAAGCAGTTAGTAAATTAAGTAAGTTAATTAATTAATTGTCTTTAAATTTATTTTTTATTCAATTTTAACGATTAAATTTGTTTTTAACTATTTTTTTTAATTTATAAAATTATATATATATATATATATATAAAAGAGCTTGGATATTATGGAATGGGCCAAAAGTATAAAGGTCAAGGAATAAAACATTTGTTTAACGAGGCGGAAATGTAAAGTGTACTCCATTATTTATTTCATTTTTGTTAGAGTGTTAAGAACTATATACATAATTATTTTAACTTAATTTTTTTGTAGGCACCGTTACAATTGACACATCATGAGTGAACATATTAGATATGCATGATAATTGGAGAAATAATAAATATCGATTCATCCGCACCACAGTCTCAATTATATTTTACTACAAGTATAATTTTAGTATCATTTTAAATTTATATATAATATTATTTTTGAAATATAAGTTTACTAGTGCATTAATTCTTTGTTTAATTTCTATATACTATTTAAAAATTGTTTCGGGTACAAAACTTTGTCGGTGAGTTTAGGGAGGAATGTGCTACATATTTTCTTGAAAGCATTTCTAATCCTTCTACATTCTTACATGTGTATGACTTGTTAAATAAATAACTGTATGATTATATTTGTTTGGTTTAATTAGTAATGTATACTATTTTTGCAATTAGAATTGCTACTTGTTGGTTGTATAATTGAACAAATTTATTGTTTATATAACTTTTTATTTATCAGTGATTATTTTTTGCGATTAAAACATATAAAATTGACTATTTTGTCTGGCAAATTAAAAAAAAAAAATGAACATTAAATACGACGGGCTCGCTACGAACGGACGTATATACTGAAAATCCACGTGGCAACTAGCTTTTGTGGCCACATGGACTAACACTATAAACGTCGGTTCGTTGTTTAGGCCTATCGTATATGTATGTGCTGTAACACCCCGTCCCGGGGAAAATATTGAAATTTCTCAAAGTTGACCGAGTTGACCAAGTTTGACCAAGGAAGGGCTCGGGGTTGACTTTTTGTGTGAGCGTGCTATGGTTTTAACCATAGTACCGTTGCGTAGAGCTAGTCGATACGAGTTCGTAGACTAGTAGTACGCTCAATTCTGAGTTAAGACCGAGAAGTTATGGCAGAAATAACAAGAAGGGCATTTTGGTAATTTTGCTGTGGCAGGGCAAAATTACTATTTTGCCCCTGCCTTTAACAAATTTATCCAGAAGGATCTGGAAGCAAGGGACACGTACGCACGCCACACGCACGCGGGTAGCCCCGGTTCTCTCCCGCGCAGCACCCTCCCGACCGCCTCTGTTTCGCCGGCCACGGCCATTTTCCGGCCAACCCAGGCCGGAAATTAACCGAAAAAATGGAGCTGCCGACCCCATTTCCCTTTTGGCACCGAGAGTTCGCCGTGACGGAGCCCAGATCGCCGGATTCGCCGGATTCGGTCAGCTGCGTTTTGCGATTCGCCGGATTCCGGTGGAGTCAGGCCGACCCACTGCCCGGGGAAGCGTCGCCGGACCCTCCTCTCTTTTTCCCCACCCTCGGCTGGCCGTGAAACGCCGTGTATCGCCGGAATCGACGACGGATCCGGCGAGGCCACCTCTCCTCCGGTCGCCGGATCTCGGCGGTTTCCGGCGATGGAATCGGTCCGGTCCCCCTATTTTGGACCTCCCGAAGCTAGTTCCGGCCTCCGTTTGTCTCGAAACTCGCTCGTGTGGACTGCGGGATTTGAGGGTGCTCGGCCGCCGCTCTCTGGCCCTTTTCCGGTCACCACCGGCGGTGGTTGGACGAGGTAAAATTACGGTTGTAATCTACTCCTTTCAAGCTTCGTTTTGACATATAATTCGAATATTATAACTGAGTATTGAAATTTATCCGGTTTGAACTGTGGTGTTAATAATTGTTAAAATAGAAATTATTGTTAATTGGTGATATAGATATGTGTGGTGATGTTTTGGTGTTTGCTGTGGAATGTATTGGTGTGGTTGGATTTCGGAATTATTAATAACGGTTTCGGAATATATATACATTATATAATTGGTCTGTGAATTAAACACGTATATGTGTGGGCCAAATGGTGTGTTAATCGCTATGTGGAATTGTTATGTGGAATTGAATGTGTATGTGGGTTGATTGTTGCGAATCAACTGGATTCCGTATGTGTATTTGGGGGTAATCATTGTGTGACTTTATTCATGAGAATTCGATCGAGTGAACTGTTCTGTGAAATGTATACGGAAGCATATAATTATTGTGAGATAAATAGTTGCTGGTTGATTGTGTTGAAATTAGCTGAAATTGTGAACTGGGTCGGTGAATACTTTTATTGAATTGTTGTGTTTGGGAATGATTTTGCATGATGAGCATATATATTATATGTAATTGTGTATTAATCATTACAAATTGTGTTTGTGCGAATTGTAAATGAATTGTTTGTGATTGTCTGTGATATTAATTTGGTTAGTGGGGGATGTGTGGCATTTATACTTAATAAGTGGAAATTTAATTATTGTGTATTTTCTTTGGATTAAATGCTGAATGTGTTTGATTGTAGCATATTTGTGTAGATATGCTTTTGGAACTACAGGTAGCTTGATCCCTTGTAGAAAGGGTATGTAGGCAGCTCAGTTTTAAACTGAGTGCAGCTACACCGTACTTAAACAATATATTTGTTTAAGTGTTGAGTTATGTACTAATTGGTGATCTAATTGTGTGGGAAATGCGTGCTGGTAGAATAATTATGGTTTAGGACTGGTTTTTCTTGCAGGTTGTAGCTTTTAGCATTTTTGGGGAGTGTTAGAAACAGCCGAAATGCTGCCGAAATTTTTAATAAAATTTCCGGTAATAGTAAACTTTTCGGTCTGTTAATTCTTACCCCTTTAAAATTTTGTTTAGCGGGTTTTTCATGACTGCTTGTGGCTTAATGGCAACATTAAGTCACGCAGGCAGGATCTTTGCGGGTCGGGTCCTGTCATGTGCTATCTGACATGTATAAGCGTCGGTCTTATTCAAGGCTCGTCATAGATAGTGTTGCTTCTTTGCTTTCAGATAGTTTTAACAGAGTAAAATACAATAGTACAGTCATGTAAAAACGTCAGACTTTAATCGTCATATTCGTTTGAGGCTTTATACGCCGCATTTTTTAAGACGGTTTGAATTTGCCGTTTTAAATGCTTAAAATGTCGATATTTATCCGAAATTATGGACCTTTTTTTGATTTGGTACTGATTTATTTTATTATATTATTTTTAATTGTGTTTTATTGTAATACATGCTTATCTACGGATATCCAATGATATCTTTCTTTAGAAGGTGTATAATTACTTAATTGTAATATATTAATCACCAAGAATAACAAATATTATAGAAAAATAATGTAATAAAAAAAGTGTACAAATTTCAATAAGATTGTATTTAATGATCGAAAAGTAAATAATATTGCATCTTAGAATTCCATCTATACCCTACCCTATATACATCAAATTATATTTTACGCAAGAATAAAAACAATATGATTGAATAGTGAAAAATAGTTATTTTTATCGTATTACTTGTTTTTATAAGGGAGAAGGGAAAAGGAGGGAGAGAGAGATTAAAGAGTTTGTAAATATATTTTATTGTATTATACATTTGTCAATATGATAAGATGTTATTTTTTTTAAAGACACAATTACTTATTTACTTTGTCTGTTAATTTTATTGAAAAATACATAATGATAGTCGACACAAACTACAATCTATTATTAAAAAACTAATAAGTTAAACTTGATAAGTTATGCCAAATTTTAAAAATTGCAGTTGAATTTAATTCTAAATTTTATTTAGATTTTTGTTGTTATTAGAGTTTGCTTGGACATCAAATAACTATAAACTTCATGGAAAGAAAAACTACAAATATTAAAAAGCCCATACAATTTCAAATAGTATTTTATTTTGGGTTTTTTTCATTACTTTTTTATTTTGTATCTATTAAATTTGAACTTAATTGAAATGCGTAACAAACTATAACACAATCTTACGAATCTAATTTAAATTTAAAATAGACCAGTTACATACAATTAAATTTTTTTTTTTTTTAAAAAAAAACAAAAGAAAAAACAATGCAGTACCAAAATGACACCTAATTAATTCAAAAAACTAAAAATAGTAACAAACACTAAGAACGCACAATTAAATAGAAAAAAAAAAACCAAAAAAAAAAATCAAGGTCTTATCAAAACAACACCTAATTAATTAAGCACCTAGAAAGCAAGTTAATTTGGAGACGAAGTGATCAATGTTGGTACGGGAAGTACCACATTCTTTAATAGCCTCTATGGCTACATTCCTCCACTTTTCAGCATTCATTTTCATTTCTCTCCCTTTTTTCCTGCCCATCACATTCCTAATAGAAAACTCAATTTCATCTCTTTTTGCAATCCCATCATGATCATCAACATGAACTTTCACACCAACCTTCCACAAATCTTGAATAAGCTTGGCATTAGTGTTTTGGTCGGTCCACTGTGGCATTGCCACCATTGGAACTCCCAAACTCAATGCTTCAAGGGTGGAATTCCAACCACAATGAGTGAGAAAACACCCAACAGCCTTATTTGATAGAACTTCCAATTGGGGGCTCCATTTCACTACTAGTCCTTTATTTTGTCCATTACTATTATTCTCCAAAAAGTTTAGTGGAAGCTTGGCTTTCTCAGAAGAAGAAACTGCCCAAAGGAAATAAAAGTTGGCATTTTTGAGTCCTAGGGCAAGTTCCTCCATTTGCTTAGCCTTCAAATAGGGTGAGCTGCCAAATGATACATAAACAACCGAACCAGCAGGTTTCTTGTTAATCTTTACTAATTTCTGATGATGTAATATTGTTGGGTTTAAACCCGTACTCTTGGTTTTCTTTGATTCTTTTATCTAGGTAGATTGATGGAATTGTTGGCCCAACTGTTAACAAATGGTAAACTTTTGACATGGAATCCACCGCCTGTAATAATTACTTACATTAATTAATATATTGTTTGTTCATTATCAATAATTAAAAATATTCTTATATATATAATAGTTCCGAAAGAGTATTTATATATATATATATATATATGAAAATATTCTATTAGATGGTGCTTATGTTGTTCGATTGTCACATGATTACATATAATATTAATCTGGAATGAAGTATATATCCTATTGGATGTAATCACGCGTTAGTCGGACAACATAAAAAACCTGATGTCACTGGTCCATTAAAAAACGACTATATACATATATATTTCAGTTGGTGAACTATAAAGCTTATTTTATGTTATATGATTATATGACAATATATTCAAAAAAGTAAAAGCATAAAATTAATTTTTATTTAAAAAAAAGTAATTAACAATTTTACTTTTTAAAATTTTTAAAATTAAAAAATTAAAAATATAATATTCGGATGTCTAATGCCTATCTTTGTAGGTATCAAGCTGGATTTTGGATTTCTAGTTTAAGATTTAAATTTAAATTTAGAGTTTAAATTTTAATTTAAAATATATTTTTTTTACTTTATTCACATTGTATAAAAAATAAAAATAAAAATTATATTATGACATTTTTATGTACTAAAAAAATATCATAATTTTAAATTATAATGAAAAAAATCATAAGTTCTACCTTTCAAATATAATAAATTTGATTTTATAATACATATTAAATAAATAAACTATTCAATTGTATTGCAATTTCTAAAATTCAGACTAACGGTTGTTATACATATCTATATATACATAATATAAATAATTAATTATTAGTTTTTTATAATTTTTTTATTAATTTGATGTAGTTTATGATTTAGACCAATGATTATTTAGGTATACAAAAAAATTAAAATAAATTATATCGGATTAGGATTCGGCCAACCCAAATGAGTGAGCTTCGGGCTGGGTTTCAAGCTAGCCAACAGATAATCCAATGGGTCAGATTTCGAGCCAAATCTATATTAAAAATTTAAAGCTCGAGCCCAGTCCACGACGAAATTAGACAGTTTGGACTGAAGCTGAATTTAGACTGGAATATTTTTTGACAGATTTGATCAAATTTTGAACTTTCGGTCTTTTTTTGCATGCTTAATCTTTGTAGATTGATAGGCTAGTAGTACAACGACTATTAATTATTATCGCATATAAACTAGTTATGGCGGATTTTTTAGTGATAAAATTCCACTTTATTTTAAAAAGCAATTATTTTTTTTTTTGGGCTAATGTTTTTAAACGATATAACCATTTGGATGGAGACAAGATAAAGAAAATAGGAGATCTAGATCATTATGAATAAACTAGCTAGAATGGAAGCAATAATAATTAACATATAACCCACCTGTTTCTCAAAGCCATAGACAGTATTGACAAGGAAGAAATCGGCCTTGTCAGCATCAGAGAACTGCTTCATCAAAACCTCAAGGACTTCCAAATTCAACCTCCCAGTGTCGTAAAAAATAGGCATGTCCTTCCTTGTGTCCAAGAAACGACAACCCTGGAATATTGGAAAGCGAAGTCGTCGAAGAAAAGGGGAACTTTAATACCCCTTCATGAAGACAATAAAAAAGGAAATTAACAGTGCACGGTTGAGTAGCAAATGCAGCTCCAAGTGTTCCAAATTTTTTGGCTACATCGAGAACCCATGGCATGCACAAGTCATAAACAACGCAATCAATGGGATGCGTCGAGTTTTGGTGCCTTTCGATGAGCTCGGCTAGGGTTGTGGAGCCTACCGCTTCTAGTTGTCTCATATAGGTGCTCGTATCAGGGGATTGCTTACTCCGACCTTCATCGAAGCCGTCCGATATGGTCTCGAATTGAACAGATGATGATTTGAAGTTCATGGTGTTGGAGATGAAGATGGTGGTGGCTAGAGTGGTTTTGAGACCCTTGGAAGCCAAGCTGTTTGAGAATTGGAGCAATGGATTTATGTGGCTAAAAGATGGATAAGGAACCAACAACACATGGGCTCTATACCTTCTGTTTTCCATTTCTCTCTTGAGCTTGATTAACTTCTTAATTTGTTTGCTACTTTCTGTGCATTGTTTGAGCCAATATTATTCTTATATATATAGCTGTAAGCCGAATAGAAAATAGAGCTCGCGCTAAGCGAGGATTACATAATATATAATTTTATCGATATGGGGTATTTCACCTTTCTAGAAGGTAGCTAATCACGATGCATCTTCCATTTCAAAGCTTATAAAAAAGAAATAAAATAAAATATATATGAAAGATCTAAAATAAGTGCAAAAGAGATCCAATATAATTATATACATGTGAAGGAAAGTATACATGTTCAGATGATACAAATTAATATAACAATTATTTTTCTTTTGGATTAAATTAGGTCTTTTTAAATGTACTTTTGTTGTTTCTGGAATTGTTAAATTAATTAATTTAAACATAGAACATTACAGATCTGTTGCTCTACTAACACATTGAATTTCCACTCTCTTCCCCAAAAAATAACATTAAAGCAACACTAACTCAATCTGGTATGGGAGTAAAAATTCATAAACATATTTTTGTCTTTCAAAAAAAAAAAACCTTGGCAATTTTTACCAAAAATATGTTTAAAGATCTAAAAGATGGTTGGGTCTCTCAGACCAGGGGCACGTATCCCTCTCTCAAATTATTATTATTATTAGTAGGCTTAATATTATATTTTTAATTGTTACTTGTCTTTGTCGTTGTTCCCTTAAATTACTATTGTATCCCCAAATAATCTCTATTTTTGTTATGATAATATGAATTATGAATCTTTACTATTCATTTGATAAGGTAATTATCATATGAGATTTATCTTGTATTATCTAGATTATTTATATACTTTTAATTGCAATTATTTACATTATACAAGGTTTTTATTTTAATTTATAACTCACTGAAAAATATAATATTCTTTTATCTTTTTTTGAATTTCTACCGCCATGCCAAATTTCCTCCCAGACAACATAATAAAAGTGTCACAAATAATAAAATGCAACAATGTTACAAGTGTTGCCTACGACATGTCACTAGAAATATATGACAAGGGCGACATTTTGTAATGTCACTATTTTTTAAATAAAACGACACTTAGTAAGTGTCGCCATATAAGTAACTAATGTGACACTTAAAATTGTTATTTTTGTGTTACAAACGCGTCACTTAAGAATTGTCGCTTTTTGTGTCACAACGCGACACATATGATGTGTTGCTTTGTGTCAAAAACTTGAAACTTATGAACTGTTGCTTTGTGTCGTTGAGGCAACACTTATGAAGTATCACTTTGTGTCTCAAGTGTGACACCGACACAGTGTCGCATTTGGTCACATAATGTGACATTTAAACAGTGTCACTTTTGGACACATAGCGTGGCACTTAATCAAAGTCGCTTTTTGTACACATAAGCGATACATATATACTAAGAGTCGCTAGTTAGTTCAAAAGCGACAATAAACAAGTGTTAATTTTTACACATAAAGCAACACTTATGAAAGGTTGCTTAATTAGTCATAAGCGACACTTACAAAGTATCACTATAGCATCACATTAAAGTGTCATCATTTGTGAATACAAAAACAATTTGAATAATATAACGCGATATTGGATACATGTCACTACACATAGAACTAAAGAGACATTTAGGAAGTGTTTCTTTAATTGTCACTAAAGCGATACTATAATAGTGTTGCCTTTGTAACAGTAAGGCGACACAGTATGAGTGTCGCTAAATTATAATTTTGATGAGCGAATTGAATGAAACGACACATATGCAACACTTATTTCACATCCAATGTGGCTAAATTGTAAAAACAAAAATGTAAAGAAGTGACACTGTATTGATTGGCAACATGGTATGTAGAGATGTGTCGCCTTATTTCATTATCTTTAAAAGAAATTAATTATATAAATAAAAAGCAACACTGAAAATGTCATTTGTGTCGTATTTATAGATATAAATTTGAAAAACATAATTAAAATTACTAAAATAATTTGCTAAAATATAAAAAGTGACACTGTATTGATTATAATGTCTCCTAGTCAAATTTAATTGTCTTATTAATTTTAATTTTCATATTAATTTTTAATTTAAATTTGATTTGCAAATTAATTTTTAATTTATTTGTTATTATATGTTTTTATTAAATGAATTAGGACAAATATTTAAATTCCAACATATTCAAATTGACCAACATATTTAAAACATTTAAACAATTAATTAATTGAACAAATATATACAAATGTGGTCTACATATACAACTTAACTAAAAAGCAAAAATAGTAACATCCATGTTATGCTTGCTAGTCTTTTATGGAAAAAAATTTAGCCACTACCCATTCAGCCCAAAGTTGATTGACATCGTCTAAGTTCCATTTTATCTTCTCATACTGTACATTGGACAATATCATATTTTTATTTTAACACTTAGAACGGTCCAAAACTTCAACTAGACATCACAACTGGGTTGGCACCTCATAAACAACCTAGTTATATGAAAAACCAAAAATAAAAATAACCATGAATCCATAAAAGAGAATTATAAACCACCTTACATAGGGCCGTAAAACAAAATAAAAAACCCACCCCAACCTGGCCTCATTAAAACTTTATTTTAGAAAAATCCTGTGGAGAAAACTAAAATAAGGAAAATAGTACCAGGGCTAATTACAAAACCTATAAGAAGAATCTAAAAAGAATCCCCCTTAACACGCCTAGAAATCAAAAGAACATAAATCAAGAAGATTCCACCAGTAAACATCAGAAGACACTGTCAGAACATGGTTGGAAAGAGTGTCCGCCACCAAATTCCCTTTCTTGTAAATATGTGTTGCACCAAAAATAATATCATAAATAAAACCCAAGCAAGTTGTTCAACGCGCTATAGCAAACCAAGAAACATTCGAAGATCTGGAAGTCAACAGATGAACCAAGAACATGGAGTCACATTATAACCAAAGCCTATCCCAAGAATATTACCAGGTAATCTCTAAAGCAAAAAATGACTACCTACAACTCAGCTTCAAAAGCATACTTATTGCCCAAAGGAATACCAAAACACCTCTTAACAAAATCTCTACTAGTAACAAACACACCCCTACCACCTGTAGCACCTGGCGCACCCAAAGTAGCTCCATCTGAATTAACCTTAATGCAGCCAACATTAAGAAATAACCAACAGACTGGCAAAATCTTCGGAGTCTTCCTAGGCAAACCCGTGACCTCTAAATGCTGCAACACCAAAAGGTCATTATCGTATTTTTCATTGACCCAGTCTGCAAATAAATAGCTTATTTTATAAACCGAAGAACAAAAAGAATAGCCTTATACACCGGAATTAGCAAATCTTCAAAGCACATGTTATTCCTAGCAAACCAAATAGTCTAGAAAGCCGCAAAAACAACAACCTTCCACAAAGACTTAATCTGAAGGCTAAACCGAATATCCATGTCTCTAATAAATAAATCAAACACTGCTCTCTTGTAAAGAAATTAACACCAAAATAAGAACAATGAACAAACATATGAGCAAAAGTCTCTACTTGCTTCCTACAAAGATAACAACGCGAGGCTAAAAAAACCCATGTTGAGAGAAAATAGCATCCAAAGGAAGCCTACCCTGCAAAATCCTCCATAACAAGATAAAATGAGAAGGTTGAAGAAAATGACTCCAAATGAAACTTACCCAATTGACAAATGAAAGACCAACATGAGAAAAAAAATACAAATACATCTCTTTTGAAGATAATTGACTATTATTGGAAATCTTCCAAACCAGAACATTCGAACCTGAAAAATCAACGTTAGTATCCTCAATCCAATCAGCAATGTGCGGAAAAGCAATCTTAAAACAAGCAAGACGAGTCTAAACACCATCCAGATCCAACAAAGAATAAACCAATAAATATGTTGACTTAGCATGAGGTAATATAATATTAAAAGGCACTTCCAACCAATTATCAAACCAAAACCTTAATCTATCCAACAGCTTTTCACAAATAAATAACCAATAAAGTTGCGCACAGCAAGCAAATTGAAGAAGAGACTGAAAAATTAACCCTGAATTTCCCATATACCAAGCCTTAAGGAAAGTGAAGACAAATGACTCACTGGACATAAACTTTGAAGTCAGTTTTATAAACAAGGCATGGTTAAAAAGCTTAAGATCCTTCACACCCAACCACCTTTATGTTTAGACAAACAACAATTATTCCACGCCACAGTAACTAGCTTCTTCTTGAAAATGGATCCAATCCAGACAAAATTCTGAATATAATTATTTGAAGAAGAAAGCAAACCCGTTGGCCATCTATAGATCATAAAATAATGCTCAATCATAGATGCAATCACAAAATTCAAAAGGCAGATATGACCAGTTAAAGAAAGGGTTTTACCTTTCCAAGAATCCAATTGAGATCGAATCATGTCCGCAATAAGCTGAAGATGAATCGACAATTGGCTTTTCTTTAAACAAAGGAATACCTAAGTAAGCGAAAGTAAAAAGACCCTTCTTCATCCAACAAATCCTTAACAAATCTTATTGACAGGAAACTAAAATAAAATCACCAAAGAAAATTTTAGACTTCTTCCAGTTAAATAGCTGATAAGATAACCATCCATAATGATTAAAAGCCTCCACAATGACCCGCAAATTATGCCTAGAAGCCGTCTAAAAAAACACACATCATGAACATACAATAAGTGCGTAGGAGACTGAGAACCCCAAGGAGAAAACATAGGTTGCAAGGAACCCTAAAAATCAATGAGGAAAGATAGTGACTAAGACAGTCTTCTGTTAAACCAAACAGCAGAGGAGACAAAGGATCTTTTTGATGGACCTCCCAAGAACAAGCAAAATTTTCACCATTTAACAACACAGAGATTTGAGCAGATTTAAAAGTAGTCTCCATCGAACCACAAAACCGAGTATTATCAGTTTTATGTTAAATAATTAACAATTTCAATATTACATGTACTATATATTTACAAAAGCAAAACAATTTATCAAATGAAAGCAATATGTCATTTTTACCATTTTTTTTTGTAATTCTTTGGATCTTTTCTGTTTCTAATGATGTTACGCATAATCATCATAACAAAATAGCTGCATTATATGTTGGCAGGCTACCTAGGAGTCTATGTTTGTATAGATGTATATTATTAAATAACTAATATTATTCAATTAATAGAAAAAAACAAAAACAAAAAAATCTTTTATAATATGAATTAATGTATTTACTTTTGTTGTCTACCATCCAATTTTCTTTCCCTCTTTATTTTTTTCTTGGAATGTCAAGCTTTGTATGCCCTATATACATACATAGCACAGCATATATATATATATGTATATATATATTAAGTACATGTAAGACTTTATTGCAAAATTGAAGACTTATATTTAAATTGAATACTAATTAGCTAATTTACTCATCCAATATAGTTTTAAAGTCCGGATGAACACAGTATAGATCGAATCATAAAACCATGCTGCTCCATTGCATGGTTCAACAACACCTAATGTCCAATGTCCCCTATTAAAAAAATCAAAACAATCATGTTTGTCACTAGTGTAGATTTCAAGTATGAAATTATATAAAACATAGTTTAAATGTAAAGATGATTGAACATATGGAGAGTAATATGGAAACAACAATATTTGATTTTTTTATGCACTTCTCCATTTGGAAATGCTGTTGCCTTGCCTTTCATGAAGATCTTTACCAACAACATCTAACATGACTTCTGGATGGACAAATTTCAATTTTATGTTTTGATCATCCATCATAGTATAATGTAGGTGTCTACACAATTAGATTATTTAAAACAAATATGAGAATAGTTTAACAAGCACTATAAAAGTATTTTGAAAATAAATTCAATTAATTTGGATTTATGTACCTCATGTAGAGCAATATGCAAATGTATTTCTTGCAAATGAAAAAATTCAATGATGTCGCACTTTTGTATCCACAAGTTGAAGTGAAGCCTAAAGAACTTTGAATCGAATCAGAAAATTCAATTATGATTGACTCCACATCATCCATAGCCATTATCAAGGCAAATATTGGTGGAGTTTGTATTGATAAGGTTGCTTCATCCATAAATGGCAAACAAACACAAACAAAGAACATGTTATATTTGCAATATATTTTAACTTATCAATTTAAAAATATATATATATATATTTATGTTTCCAAAATAAAAAACAAAAAAACAAATTACCTCATATGATTGTAAAATCACAAGTCTCCTAGGCCATGTAACATTTGACAATTCTACCTTGGATACTTTGGCGATCTCATATGGTGGTATAGGTACCATACTTTCAGGATTAATCATCTTTTCCACACAGACTTTATAATTTTTTATCCCTAGAATTACGCGAGGACATACATCTTTAAGGTCGGATGACACCATCCTACCACGTGCCACGATATTTTCAATGCTCCATACTACAAGAGAACATCTGATGCCCTGCATTTCACAAATTAACAATTAACTAATTAAATTTAACAAAAAAATTTATAAGTTGTAAATCGAACAATTTGTCTTAAAAAATTATACATCTGGACGTAATGAAGGCGAAAGATCAAAGGGCAGAGTAGCACACATAGGGGCTATTGGAGTCTGTCGATCGGTAACATGTGCATCTCTACCAATACTGGATTTAGCCTGTGAATTATGCTCATGGGAAGACGAATAGGTGTATCTCTTGTAGGCTGTTGTACAGTAATACCACATGCACTTACCAAGTCACTAATCTTCTCGCTGCACTCGTTGCTTTGCAGAACACCCATGACGCTAGAGAGAAGTAGTTATAGCTTTCTAACCCTTTAACATACCTCATCATGGTTCTCACTTAAATTCTTTGTTTAGGAGATTGTTTGTGGCATATGAAAATATTTGGTGTGCGTGTAAACTTTTTCCCTCCCTTTAACCCGACCTCTAAATTCTAATGTTCCTAAACCTTCTAAGTATATCATTAAGGCCGATCGCACCGATTTCTCCTTCCACAAGTTCTTTCCTTAGCAATTCTTGCAAACAAAACTATACTATGACTATTTAGTTGATTCATATAATAAACACTAATCGGTACTAATACTCACAATCTTCTGTGCGACCTCCATTGTCTCATTGTTTGCATATTGTCCATCATTTTCTGTCCGTGCTCGTTGCCATAATTGATCATGGTTTATGCCTAGCTGTGTGCATGCCTCTTTTTGCTGCATAATTAATTAGAATTAAACATAATTAATTATTGCAACTTGAACTAAGAAAAGACAATTATTAATTGCTAAAAACATATTTTAGATACCATTTTTTTTCCAATCTTGTATAGCTCATTGCACCCAATTTGTGATCATATTTATTTTTCTTCCTTCGTTCCGAATATTGCATCATGACAAACAACCACATATATACATATTATCACAGGTAATAATATATATATATATATTTGTAGATTAGAAAAATAAATAAAGTTTATAAAATATTCCTGAATGTTTACATTAATAATCTTTCTTTCAAATTTGTTTCATTGCTCTTGGCTAATGAAATTGTACTCTTCAACGCTTGATCTATGCTCGACTACCTCTGGTGTACCCAAGTATAGAGCTACGTACTTCTTATACAGATAATTCTTAAACCTTCTCCACTTGCCTCCACAATATATAAGTGTAATTTTTCTAAGGGAGTCATCCTTCTTGGAACAATGCTACACATTACAAAACATACATTAACATCATTAATTTAAAAGTATGCAACCAATCTAAAAAAATTTTAGTACATGTACTGCCGACCATAGGTTATCTTTCAATCCCATATTCACATCGTTCCAACTATCAATGGTAATCGGTATCATACTCTGGTTTTAGTGGACTGTGCACCCTCGAGATTATTCATTTGCACAGTGTCATCATTAATAGCAACTCCCACTTTATTGTGCTCCAATTTTTCCTTTAATATTTCACGGTTCCTAAATCTCTTCATTTAGGTCCTCGATTTTTCTTTCTTTTAACTTGTCGGTTGAACGGGTTGGCCTCATCAATAAATGTATGGCCATCATTTGAGATAATGTCCTCATCGAATGGGTCTATATATTTTCATTCAAATTGCTCAAATGTCACTAAAATTTCACTTATGTGAAGGAAAACAAAGTAAGAAAAAAAAATTGGCAAAGTCTCCTCTATGTTTTGGACAACCTAATTTATAATAACTTGTGAAAAGACATATAAATAACAAGAATCTCATTCCATATCTATCCCAAAAGTAAACTTAAATAAGAAATGATTCAAAAATGCAAAAATGTCACAAAATATTCAAATACAGTTAGGAAAAGAATGTGAAAAAAAAAGAAATCGGTAGAGTCTCATATGGTTTTTTGACATCACAGTTTGTGAACACATATAAATAACCAAAATCTATTTCCATGTCTATCACAAAAATCATTAATTAAGCAATGCCCTCCTATTATTATTGTAAACTACAGAGGAAAAAAGGTGTAAAAAATAATGTAAACAACCTTCCCATGTGGCCTATTACTCGGATATCATGGGTCCACTATTTCAAAAATTTAAACATAACGGCACAAACTCACTGTACACATAAATAACTTAACTAATCAAAGCTGAACATATTCACAAAAAACACCAAATGCTTAATCCAAAAATATATCCATGACAACTATGTAACTTATAATTATACATTTCATCCAAAAAATCATTAACCCATGATATTAATCCCAAATTGTATAACTTAGATATTTATAAATTTAAATTTAAAAAGTAAGAAACTTAAACCTATAACTTAAATACTCGCGGAGGAGAAAATCAAGCAACAAGAAGTGGCAGTGAAAGAGTGAGAAAAGCAAGGCGGTTGAGACGAAGAAGAAGGTTGTTGAGACAACAAAGTAGGAAATATTCTGCATCTTGGCAGCGAAAGAGCAAAAAAAGCAAGGTGAGTTTTGATGGGATGGTGGGAATTTGTAAAGGATAGAGGATTTAGAGAGGGAATAATGGGTTTTGTTCAAAAGGGGACACTTATTTAGATTGGGTTGATGATTAAGAAGAAACAAATATGATAAAGATGAAGTAGATGAGGTTGATGATGAAGATAGGCTAGAGAGAGAAATAGAGATTGAAGATGAAAATTTTGAAGGTGAATGTGGGAGAGGGTAAAGAGCGATAAAGATTGAAGAATATGGAGGTTGAAGGGGTAGAGAGAGATAAAATTAGAAGATGAAAGGTTGAAGATGAAAGGGATCAGATAGAGAGTGAAAGTGACGGTAAATGTATTTAAAATTAGATGAAAGAAAAAAGAGAAATTCGGTGAGGCGTGAAATGGTCACTTACGTGACATTCGTTGAAGATAAGGGCCGTATAAGTGACTACTTATCTAACCATGTTTGTACAATATGGGTCGCATTAGAGGTCATTTATGCCATGCTCATTGAACATAAGTTTTGCATAAGTGGTCACTTACGCGACAAACATTGAATAGAAGTGTCGCATAAGGGACCACTTACCCAACCTTGTTTGTAGAAGAAAGGTTGCATAAGTGACCACTTATGCAACATTTATGTTCAATTTGACCTCTTACCCAACCCTTTTTGTACAAATAGGGTTGGGTTAAGTGGTCACTTATGTAACACTTTTGTTCAATGCATATCGCGTAAGTGTCCACTTATGCGACACTTATTGTACAAACAGGGTCGGGTAAGTGGTATTAACTTCAAAATTTTATTTCAAAGTTTAAGATGTATTAACTTCTATGTAACGTAAATCTATTAGTAAAATTGATATTAAGCAACACTTAGAACCTCAATACCAACTATATTTATTTATATTAAACTTTATTACAATTTATTTTTTCAATATCAACTCACATGTCTCTATATTCATCTTATGTATCACCTAAATCTCTTTCTTTTTTCTTTAATAATTTGTCTGAAAATATTGGGCAAAAATTTTAGTTAAATTTTTTTTGCAGTGCAAAATACATTTTGTTTCTTGAAAAATAAAAGTACATAAATGTTGTTACATTATTTAATTTAACAAACTAATAGTTGCAGTCGACCATATTTTGCATACACATAATAATGTTATCAGAAATAATCATATACAAATATTGATAACAAGAAAACATTACATAAATTTAATGAGGCAGGAATGACTAATTTTTTACACAAATAATTTCGCAATCGTTGCGAACATGATTCATCTTCTAATTGTACATCTACAGTATCAAATTCATCCACATAAGGCATCTCATAGACAAATGGGGTACGAAACATTGTAATATCACCGAGCTCATCCTCTTCAACCACGTCGTTGTCCACAAAATATTATGTTGCGGCAAGTTAAAACTACGAACCAATCATACTCTAATTGATCTTCTACATAAAAACCATGTTGTGCTTGTGAAGCCAGAATGAAAGGATATTATTTATATCCAAGTTTATTGAAGTTGACACATGTGAAACCCAATTCATCAGTTTCACACCTATACTAGTGTCCACCCAATCACATTTAAAGACTGTAATGCGGAAGGAATTATAGTTGACATTCCAAAATTTTTTAATTACCCTATAATAAGCCATTTCACCAAATATATGATTACTACCCTTCGCACTAGTGTAATAAGTAGCTTGTGGAACTAGCTTAACTTCACTATTTTGTGTGATATGCTTGTTATCTCTAGCCAAGGTGTGGAATTGAACCCCCTCAATATCATCTCCTTGATGTTTAGTAGTTACTATCCATTGTGGATCCTGTGCTACACATATCAAATTTTCTAAAACATCGTGATCTGGTAAACTTTGCATTCCTGCGACCTACTTGATGAATATAAAAAAATATTTAAGTATTTATTACAATACGCATTTAGTAATAGCATCAAATGATACAAATTTATTTACATACCTTCTGACGCAACCAGTACATAAATGTATGGTTGTGCTCATTTGAATCTATTGTTTTTCTTCCTCTATTCTTTTTGTCTGACCTTAATGCCTCCAAATGAAATTTTTTCATACAATCACATTTGCAGATTAATAACAATTGAAAAAATGAACCAATAAATTGAACAAAAATAATTTTATATGTACATTTTGTAATGTTCTATTTCTGGCATATTAACCAGTACACATATGTGGACTTGCTCTCAAAGCTGATGATCAATTGAGTGCAACTTTTCCCCTTTAATTGGGGCACCGACATTTTCCCGTCGTTCAATTTTTTATATCTACCAAGCGGGTCTCCAACTGCATCCAATCCTTTTTTTTTTTATATTCAATACAAAATCAATCGCCTCTTCAACAATATAATTCTTGGCAATACAACATTATGGGTGAGCTCTGTTTCGAACATATCTTTTCAATATTTTCATGTACCCCTCAAATGGGTATATCCACCTGAAACACACTGGTCCATAAAGTTGCACTTCTCTTACCAAATGGATAGGTAAATGAACCATTATGTCAAAGAATGACAATGGAAAAAACATCTCTAACAAGCACAATATTGTTACAATATCATTTTGTATGGCATCTAACTTAGCAACATCAATGGACTTCTTACAAATGGCATTGAAGAAAAAATAGTGTCTTGCTATTGCATGTCACACATTTTTTGAAAGTATGTGGCAAATTACATCAAGGCATGGCAATCACGAGATTTCATGCCAACCAATTTCAAATTATCCATAAAATTGGAAGAGTAGCCATCTTGAATTCTCAATGTTGCCAAACATATGCAAAATGATTTCTTCTATTGCTTCGATAATGTATAAGTAAGCACGTAGGAGAAAAGTTCATTTTTTACCAATTTCGTCCTCAAACCCATCTCTACCAAATCATGTCGAGAACCAAATCATGTCGAGAATTAAGTACATCTTTTGTCTTGCCAGGAATATGAAGCAACATACCAACTATGCTCTGGCATACATTTTTCTCAATATTCATGGCATCTAAATTGTGTCTAACATGCAACGATTTTCAGTACTCCAGCTCACAAATATTGATTTTTTTCCTACAGCATTCATCGAGTGTATAGGTATTTTTAGCTTTATCATCGATAGTCTCAAAATTAATTGCAATAAGCTTATCTAAGATTTCATCTCTTGTTGATGTTATCAAAGGCATTCCATACTCTTCTTGCCCATTGAAAGTCTTTTTTTGCTATCTAAAAGGCTGATTTGGTGGAATAAACCTCCTATACGCAATAAAACTCATTTTCATAGCATTATTTAAGTACGTAGTAAATGTTTTTTCGTTTCCCATTGGGCAGGCAACAAAATGTCAACCAAATTCCAAGTTGAAGTTCGATGGGTGTTGCAGTTTGCGTCGTACAACCTTCCTCCCATGTCAAATTCTTAGTTGTCTCAACACTACGGGACATTCTTTTGAAATGTGGAATATGAGAAAAGTACCATAAAATCTTAGATGGAATATGAGAAAAGTCTTTTTAACCTTGTACATGGATGTTAGCAACACATTTTTAGGTGGTAGCATATATGACATCAACTTCAACAATACATCAAAACTTCTAATAGAATGCCCATAATTTGCCTTCAAGTTATATAATTTCACCAAGGTAAATAATTTGGTAAATTTTGGGCAACCTGGGTACTAAAGTTGTCGTCCAAATTATCAAACGCATCATGAGTCATTATTATGTTGTTAAATGTCACATCTTCTTTTACACTGTCATGTTCAATAGATTGTACGTCTACGTTCTCAAATTGTGAAGATGAGCTAGCACCATATTCACAAGATTCACCATGCCAAATCCATTGTTGATAATTAGCATCAAAGCCACTCAAATATAAATGACATCTTATGTCCTTAATAGAGTGAAATTCTTTATTTTACATCTTTTGCAAGGACACAGCATGGAATTACAATTATCAAAACTGCCTCAAACTAAAAGATAAAAAAACCTCAACACCTTTGGAAAATTGATGTGATCTCCTATCCATTGTTATCCATAATTATTAATTTGTCAATCAATATATCTCGATTAATATTATGTATTCTAATCAACATCTCAATCCTATCACAATTATAACTTAATATATATGATAATCACAAAACAAACACAAGAACACGAAAACAATTTAATAAACTGAGTGAACTGTACAAACTAACTAGTTTGAAGAGCAATATAAGTATGAGTAGATGAGTTCATTGTTGCCTCCAATTACCTATATGTAGATCTAGGTTTCTTTGGTGGTTTTGTGAAGAAATTCTCAGATAAGAAAAGAAAATGTAAGCTCATGATAATATTATTGCATACATATGCGACACGTTTTCAAAGCTCAGTGTGACATATTATCATCGATCGCAGTTTATTATTGGAGCTATTTAATGTATTTAAAAATAGAACAACATATGCAACATTTAGAGCATCCATAGTGTCGCGTATGATTATTATTATTTTTTGAGTAAAATTATTATTAAATCATTAAATTCAATTTGTTTCAATAAAATAAATTATTTTGATGAACTTTAATAAAAATCTAAGATAAATAGAACATATAACAAAAGGAGACACCATTTAGATTGGAGTGAAAGGTGACACTGAACTCTAAACACAAAGTGTTGCGTAAATTAATTGTAATATTCTATTTTGTAACGAATGTTGCTTTATTGATTATTTACTCAAAATACACAACAAATGATAACCCTATTTGGACCATCGATTCGATGAATAACCAAGATCTTCTTCAAACTATAAACAAAAACAAATTTGAAGAATGTGATATCCGTGTATTGCCAATTTCTCTCTAGCAAGGCGATGCACGATCAGCTACAGTTAGCGGTACAATTGAATACCTCAAAGATAATTGTCACATTTCCTTCTTCTCTTGTATATTGAAAGTATCTTGGCTAAATACCTAAAAGATACTAGCTATAATATTTTCAATGTACAAGGAAAAATGTATATGCAAACGAACAAAACATGAAAATTGTAACATAAATTGATGTTAAAAGTATTGGAATTGGATTTTTTTTTCTACCGACGTTTTGAGTGAGTTGTTGTAATGATTTGAAGGGTATAAATAGATGCAAAATGAGGAAAAGTAAGTGGTTTTGACACCCATAGTTTTTGGAAAAACATGGGGCAACATTTGGATGATACATACATATCTTAATGTCATCTATAATATAACTAGCAGTTTTACAATAATGCGACATTTAAAAAATTTTCCATGCCTATATATTAACAATATGTAACACAAACAATCGCACGTGGCATTTTTTTTTTATCAGAATGGCTTACATTAGGCTTGATCAACGCGGCCAGTGAGAGGATTATGGCGAGATTCAACCTAAACTTTCCTGGTTTCTCTTTATCTTCTCACCTAGCATGCATTTATTGTGATAGGAAGAAAACTATTCATGATTAGCAAAAAGGATGTGGATGTTGATGATTTTTTTTCGCAAAGTTCCCCATTCACATACTACAAACTAACAATCATGATAAATCATTCCTTCTTCTATTGTACATTGAAAGAATACCAACAGATTGAGTCAAATTCACCAGTAGTCTTTTATCAAAGTACATGGAAAATATGAGATACAATTTACTTAAAAATAATTTCTGCATTAGTTATATATTTACTAAATATTTTAACCAAACAAGTAACAAAAAAAGAAAAAGAAAAAAAAAGAATATGAATGCCTTGGTGAATTGCATTGGATGGTGTCAGAGACACAGTAAGTGGTTTTAACAGTCATTGTTTTTAAAAAAACCATGGACAACATTTCGATGAAAGTGAAAAAACTGCTAGTGTCGCTTATAAACTCACTAATTGTAACTATGTTATGCGACACTTCACAGATCCAAGGTGTAGTCTATTTTTGAAATTTTATTCTATGAGTGTCGCATATTTGGATGACTCTTGTAATAGACTTATGCAACATTTAGATAAAGTAAATGTTGCATAATGATAACACACATGACACTCGAACTAATTCGAGTGTAGCGTAGGTTAAACAACTGCGACACTTTTAATACACTTATGCGACACATTCTTTTAGAAATGAACTTATGTGCGACTTACATATAGAAAGTGCTGCATAATTATAACATATGCGACAAATAAATTAGGTTAAGTGTTACGCAAGTTAAACGTATGAGACACTTATAATACACTTATGAGACACTTTTTTTTTAAGAAATGTACTTATACGATACTTACTTATAGTAAGTGTAGCATAATGATAACATACACAACACTTAAATTAGTTTAAGTGTCGCATAGGTTAAACATACGTGACACATTTATTACCATAAATGTCACTTTATTTCTGCTTATGGTGTTTAGAAGGTTTTAGGCTTATGAACTTATTTTGAATACAAAAGTATCTGAAAAAGCATTAATTATTATGTTACTGACCTAGAAGTTTATTGTTATAACTTATATATTGTTTATGGAAAATGTTAAAAACAACATTATCAGTGGTAATTAAAAAAGAATAAGCTCAGATTATTATTTTGGCAAAAAAACATAATATTAACCATAGATACATAACATAAAAGCTATAATCAAAAAATGAATTTAAGCTTCCTTACAAAATTATGATAATCTAAGAATGTAAATTCTATTACAAAATATTATTAATTTATTAACAATATGCAACATAAAATATCAATATAAGAAGCAATTTATTAATTTTTTTTAGAAATGTATAACATAAGCGACACATTTATTGGAGGATGAAACGTATCCACATGGCCTATTGAGACGACGATGACACAAATTTAACCAGACTTCTCCGACTTCATTCGAGCTCTCTAAACTGGCAACATCTCACCGAGCATGCATTTATTGTGATGGGAAGAAAACATTTCATGAATAGCAAAAAGATGTGGACTTAAATGATTTTTTTTCACATAACTTTGCATTCACATTCCATAAAACCAGCAATCATGAAAGGTAATTCTTTCTTCTAATCAAAGTACTTAAAATTGAAAAATGTGTCAGATATATCAAGTACTTAAAAATGAAAAATGCATTAAATATATATAGATTAGAGATTTTTATCAAACTACTAATAACTTAGATTGTGAGATGATTTGAATGGTTTGTTGAACTAGTCTTAATGGTATGAATAGATGAAAAAAGAAAAGAAACAATAAGTAGTTTTGGCACCCGCAGTTTTGGAAAAAAAATGGGCGACATTTGGACGACATGCCACAGAATCAATGTGTTGCTTATTATGGCAATTTAATTATGTTACTAACCTAATTATGACACTTGTATAGGCTCCATGCCGCGTAGATAACTACTAGTTGTTTTTTACTTACATGACACAGAGGCTATATGTAATGTCACCTACGATAATAATATATCAGTGTGCGACACTGTTTTGTGATGAAAGTGTCACCTATACCGATGTAGATGTTAATATTGTTTGTGCATTAATGTCTTGTATAATTACATTAAAAAATGCTACTTTAAATTATAATGAATTTATCAACCACACATAACAATCAATTTTGGATAATAAGAAAAAAAATTTAAGCTCCATGGAACATATGATTACGAATCATATCCGGTTACAAAGTATTACTTGTATTTAATAAGAATATGTTACATCAAAAATCGAATGTGAGTCAGTTTTCCATCTATTCGGCTGAGTGAGAAAATGGTGGCGAGTCTTGACATGTGTGTGATAGGTTTTTCATCATCAACATAAACCAACACTTTCTCTCTGGGCCTGTATTTATAGTGATGAGAAAGAAATTTTTCACGATGAGGCAAATAAGTACACTTCGCTCATCTTCTTCGTAAAAAGTAACCATCATGAGAGAAATTTCCTTCTTCTTATCTACATTGAAAGGACACAAGCATAATGTCTAAAATACAATGGGTGGTCCTCTATCAAAATATATATCAAAAAGAAGATGCAACAGATGAAAAAATTAAAACTGCATTAGATATTTTTCAGAAGATTTTTACCAAACAAAAAAAAAAATTCTAGTGAAAATATTAAAATGGGTGGTTAAAGTGGTGAAAATGGTATAAATAGATGAGAATTGAAGAATAGTACGTGGTACTGGCATCCACAATTTTAATCAAAATTGTGGGCAGAAAAGACAACGCCGAGGGTCACAAAAGGATTTCGCATTAATACATTTAAAAAAAATTAAGATGTGTTTTTTAAGTAGTTTTGACTGTAGGGGAAACTGAAAAAAAAAAAAAAAAAAAAAAAA
>QANX01005570.1:37049-70384 GCA_003254975.1 Ochetophila trinervis
AAAAAAAAAAAAAAAAAAAAAAAAAAAACCAATTTCGCTTATCAAGTAAATGTTAGTGAATTAAAATCAAGTTTGTAGAATATAGGATTGTTTCTCATTTTGTAACAAATGCAATTCAAAATTATTATTAAATTATGAACCATACATAACTGATAGGCATAAAATGTTAATGTTTTTATGCCATTTTTTATATTGAATTTAAGCTAGTTTTATGATTAATTGTTGATGAAAAATACTAAATTACTGTATTTTTCTATTTTCAGTAAAAGAAAGACAAATGCTCGAATTACTGTATTTCTGCACAACATTTACTGAAAAAATCATATCTGGAGCCAAACTTTGAGGTTTTGTGCGATTATAGTTGAAATGATTTTTGATTAACTAGGCTTCAATTCTAAAAAGTTTCATTGCAAATGGTTCAGCCAATCAGTGCCAGTTTGATTTACATAATTAATATTTTCAATAGTTGCGGTAGATTTACGTAATCTCGGGGAAATTAGAATTTGAGTGTCTTCCCCATATCCAAATTGTGAAAACAAGATATTCCTAGAAATATAAGACATATAACTGACTTTTTCAACCAGAATCAATGAATTCGGAGTCCATTCGGTCATCCAAAAGGTACTTGGAATCTGCCTGGCAGTCAAGGAAGATACCAAAGGAAAGTATTTTGGCTTACTAGGTTGCTATTGATGATTGGACTGCCATGTCATTACACTTTAGCCATGTGCACGAAATTTGCCACATCATATGCGACATGGACGGTCAGATTATTCTAATTATATTAATTGGAATAATATCTAGAATAAAAGGAATTATAGTTGAATATAAATTTGATTTCTAAAGAGATTATGAATGTTTCCTTATCTCTAGTGTGAACAAGAGACACATTTACCTTAAACTCCTTGAGGTGGCCGGCCATGCTAGGAACTATAGGAGTTGGAGATTGAGTTTACATATTATCTCTTATATTCTCTAGATTTTAGAAGGGTTTTTGGGATAAACCTCTTCTAAACATTCCCTATAAATACCATGCACTGGTGAAAGGAAAAACAAAAGTTTCACCACTAGCCCTCAAGGCAACACCCTTTCCTCTCCAGCCGCATACCCCTGTTCTTTTCTCTCCATTCTCACCGAAAACAACAGCTTTATTTAAGGTTTTATACTTAGTTTTGAGTTGTTATTTCATAGTAAAATTGTGATACACGAAGCCTAGTGCAAGAGACATTCGGCCAAGCCATTGGAGGAGTCAACCTTGTGACTTGGATCATAGTTTGGAGAAGCCAAGAAAAGAAGATTGAAGAACCAATTTCCAGCAGCCATCAACTTTGGATTTGATTCCTTTACTCTTATTTTCTTTGCTATTTAAACTATGTTATCATTTATTTATTTGATGGATAATTTAGAGATGATGTGTAGCTAATTTTTCTATGAAGATTATGATGTAACCCTATTATGAATATATAGTGTTTAATGCATATTTGGGTTTGATTCATGTCAAGGTTAATATTTCATTGTAGTTCTAAATGCTTTCCATGAAAAGGTGGATTGATTTAGTATTTATATTGACTTAGGAATAAGAGATATAATTATGGATGGGCAATGAAATACATGGTTATAGGAATATTGCATGCCTTAGTGACAACTTTGACAAGAACATATTGGGTTTGCATGTCTTAGGGCTTAAATTTCCATATTTATATTAAGGATAATTAAATACGTTGTGCTTGCTAGATTAGAATGCATTGGGAAATCAACTTCTAGTCACTTATGGTCAAAGAGGGTTAGCCTATGAATCTATAATTCATTAGGGCTAAATAAGAGTAATAGTGGTGAAGTCATAATCATTGTTTTCTTAAAATCTTGATAATACTACTTGCTGCCTTGTTCTTATTTTTAATATTACTTTCATTTTAATTCATGCTTGGATACACACAACAATCAAACAACCTCTCTTTTAATTTTCTAAGTTTAATTTACAAATTGATTTAATTTCATCACGAGAGACATTATTCATCGTGGGATCGATATCGTTTTCTTTTTAAGAAATCCACTTTATTACTTGTTGATTCGTGCACTTGCGAGTTAATCTAAAATATATCACAACAAGTTTTTGGCGCCGTTGTCGGAGAATAATTATTTCTAGTTTTGATTTCGAATTTATTGTTGATTAAATTACTGTTTTAATTTAATTTCTGTTTTTGTTTTTATGTAGGTTTTGGTTTTAGCCATCAAAGAACAACAATTGGAGAGCTTTCTTGGATCCAAATCAATTCAATTCGAGTTTAAAGAAGGAGGAAATCAAAGTCGATAAGTTTTTAATTTTTGTGTTTTTGTGTTTAGGATTTTTTTGTTATTAGTTTTATAAAAAAGTATATATATATTTTGCTGTTTTGCTTCAGTTTTAGGTTTTTAATTTACTACTTTTGATTTTTGTTTAGTTTACTGTTTGTTTAATCTTTAGTTTTATTTTTCTATAAAAAAAAATCTGAAAACCGGATTTTGAAAAAAAAATATACTACATTTATTTTTTGCTTACTGTTTTGATATATTTTAGTTGCTGTTTTGTGTTGTATTTTGCCTAATTTTTGTGTTTACTTTGAGTTTAATTTAATTTGCATATAGCTTTAAGTTGTGTGAGTTAATTAGTTTGTTTTAATGTAGTTTTTCTATTTAATTTTAGTTTCTGTTTTTAGTTACTATTTTATTTTTTGAGTTTGTTTATTTACTTTGTTTTCTGAGTTTCAATTCTGAACCTGATTTTTTTGAGAGAGATCTAAGGAGGTTAAGGAGAGAAGAAGTTAGAGAGAATTTATTTAAAAATACCAATAATAACATGGAAAACCAAGGCAACCCAGTAGTTCCTGAAGTTACTAATAACCAAGGTTATAGGTCTATCAGGGATTATGCTGCACCTAGAAGGGTTGAGGATATATCATGTATTAGGAGACCACCTATTGATGCACCTAGCTTTGAGATCAAACCTAATACCATGTCTATGCTCAACAATTACCAATTTGGAGGGTTACCAAGTGAGGATCCTAACCAACATATATCGAATTTCTGTGATGTATGTGAGTTAGTGAAGTATAATGGTATTACTGAGGACGCTGTCAAACTTAGGTTATTTCCTTTTATCTTCATGGATAGATCCAAAAGTTGGTTACAATCTCTACCCCTGGGAGTATTGTCACTTGGGATGACTTAGCCTTTAAGTTTCTAAACAAATTTTCCCTACCGATTAAAACTGCTAAGCATAGGAACGAAATTAGCATTTTTCACCAATTTGATGGAGAGTTTTTATATGAAGCTTGAGAGAGGCTAAAAGAACTACTTAGGAAGTGTCCACACCATGGAATGCCCATTTGGAGTCAATTCCAAACTTTTTATAATGGTTTGAATTATTTAACAAGAAATAATGTGGATGCTGCTGCAGGTGGTGCTTTATTAAATAAGTCTCAAGAGGATGCATACGAACTATTGGAGGAGATGGCAATCAACAACTAGCAATGGGCAAGTGAAATGAGCCAAAACCTAAAGAAGACCATGTGTCCATGAAGAGGATAAGAGAGACAAATTAAGTTGTCAAGATGCATTGCTTAAAAAGCAACTTGAAACCTTGGAATCTAACAATTATAATAATATTTCCAATATTATTTGTTGTGAATATTGTGGGGACAATCATGAAAGTATAAATTGCCATTTAGGAAATTCTAATGAAACTAACGATGTGAATTTTGTACGGAATTTTCAACAAGGCAATAACAACAATAATCCTTTCTCCAACGCTTACAATCCAGGATGGAGATACCATCCAATTTTTTCTTGGAGAGACAACTCAAATACTCAAGGAGGACAATAGCAAAAAGGGATCTATCATGTTCCACCTCAACAACACCAACAATTCCAAGCCTCAAATTTCAATAAAAATTCTCAAACTCAAACTCTACCTTTATCTGACAATGTTTCTTTACTTGAGCGAGCTATGATTAAAATGAATGAAACTTATAGTTCTCATATGCAGGAAACAAACACAGCAATAAAGGGATTAGGAATGCAAGTGGGGCAACTCGCTCAAGCTATCAAAAGGCTTATTGGAACTCTTCCAAGCCAAACTGAAATCAACCCAAAGGAGGTTGTCCAAGTGATGGAGCTAAGGAATAGAAAAAGGCTTGAAGATCCCCCAATCAAAAAGGAGTCCCAAAGTGCTAGAGATAAGGAAATTCAAGGTAAAACTGAAGCAACCATTTTGGAGGAAAAGAAAGAGGTAGAATCGGCCAAGATGGAAAACAAGCAAACATTGTCTGAAATTGTGGCTGAATTAGAAGAATGGTTTGAGGAAGAGGATCCAAGTGAAGATAGCTGAACCTACAATGAAGAGGTTGTAGGAAAAAGGATAGTAAAAAAGGAGACAACATTGGAAAAAGAAGAAACTAGTCCAAAAATGGAGGTGGTGGCCAAAATAGTCACAAAAGATGTTATGGAATTGGAGGAGCCAATTGAAGAAAGTGCTAAGGAAAGCATAGGTTCTAATGATATTGGTGAATATAGTGAATAGGTAGACCAGCCCAACCAATTTATTTTTGAAGAAGAGACTAGTGAAAGAATGGATGAAACATGGGATGAATCCAAGGAAAGTAGTGCTTTTAGTGAGAATGACTTTCATCCCATGTATGGCCCTAATCAAGTGTATGAGGAACACACTTATTTTGATCAAAAACTGTTCATGAGGAACCTTAGAGAGATAGAGGCCAAAAGGAAGAAATAGAAGAAAAAAGGAAGAAGAGAGAAAAAGAAGAAGAATACCAAGAGTTTCCAAAGAAACTACAAGATCCGGGAAAATTACTTTTGATTGCAAAATTAAAAATGTTAATTTTTCTAATGCTTGATGTGATCTTGGTGCTGCCACTAACATTATGCATTTTTCTATTTGTATGAGTTTAGGTTACAAATGGCTCGTAAACCAACGAAGATATTGATAGGCATAAAATGTTAATATTTTTATGCCACTTTTATATTGAATTTAAGCTAGTTTATGATTAATTGTTGATGAAAAGTACTTAATTAATGTACTTTTCTATTTTCAGTAAAAGAAAGACAAATGCTGGAATTGTCGTATTTCTGCGCAACCTTTACTGAGGAAATCATATCTGGAGCCACACTTAGAATTTTTCTACGATTCCAGTTGCCAATGATTTTTGATTCACTAGGCTTCAATTTTGGTAAATTTAATTGCAGTTGGTTGGGCCAATCAGTGATAGTTTGATTCACAAATTCAACAAATTCATCAGTTGCGGCAGATTTACACTGTCTCGGGAAAATGAGGATTTGAGTATGTTCCTGACGTCCAAATTGTGCGATCAATATATTCTTGGAAATCTAAGACACAGACCTAACTTTTGCAACAAAATAAATGGTTTCAAAGTTCACTTGGTCACCCAAAGTGTACTTAGAATCTACCTGACGGTCATTGAATATAAAAAAGGATAGTTCTATGCTTACTAGGACTACCATTGTGATTGGACTGCCATGTCACCACATCAGCCATGTGTCCGAATTTTCCACATCATATGACACATGGAAGGTCAGATTATTCTAATTATTTTAATTGGAATAATATTTGGGATAAAAGGAAGGGGAATTAGAGATTGATTATGATTCCTAATGAGATAAGGAAAGTTTCTTATATCATAGTGTGAACATTAGACACAATATACACCCTTACCCTTGGTGGTGGCTGGCCATGTTGTGTTTGTAGGAGTTGATATTGTGATTTGCCTGCTATCTCCTAAATTCTCTAGGTTTTAGAGGTGCCTTAGGGTTAAACCTCTCCTAAACCTTTCCTATAAATAGATGAGTACCTTGAAGGCTAAAATCATCTCTTCAGCAGCCCTTTTTATCTCATTGCCGCATACTTCCTCTCCCTCTTCTCTCTTTCTCATGGCAACATAGGTTATCTCTTAGGTTTTTGTTCAGTTTTTGTTAGTTAAATTTGTGCTACACAAAGCAAAGTACAAGGAGATTCGGCCAAGCCATTGGAGGAGTCAAGTTTGCTACTTTGATCATAGTTTGGAGAAGCCAAGGATTGAAGTTTGAAGGATAAATTCCAGTAGCCATCAATGTTGGATTTAATTCCTTTTCTCTTTATTTTCTTGCTATTTAATCTATGTTATTTCTTTATTATTTGATGGATAATTTAGAAATCATGTGTAGCTAATTGTTCTATGAGGATTATGATGTAACCCTGTTACGAATATTTAGTGTTTAATGCATATTTAAGTTTCATTAATGTTTAAGGTTAATATTTTATTGTAGTTCTTAATGCTTCCATGAAAAGGTGGATTGATTAAGTATTTATATTGGCTTAGAAATAAGGGATATAAGTATGGATGGGCAATAAAATACATGGTTATAGAAATATTACATGCCTTAGTGACAACTTTAACATGATTTATTGGGTTTGCAAGTCTTAGGGCTTAAATTTCCGTATTTAGATTAGAGATAATTAAATACGTTGTGCTTGCAAGATTAGAATGCATTGAGAAATCAACTTCTAGTCATATGTGGTTGAAAGGGGGTTAACCTACGAATCTATAATGCATTAGGGCTAAATATGAGTAATAGTGGTGGAGTCATAGTCCTTGTTTTCTTAAAATCTTGATAACCTACTTGCTGCCTTGCTTTTGTTTTCATTATTGCTTTCATTTTAATTCATGCTTGGTTACACAACAACAATCTTTCAAAAAATAAAATAAAACTCTCTTTTAATTTTCAAAGTTTAATTTTCAATTTATTTAATTTCAATAACAAGACATTATGATCGATATCGGTTTTCTTTTTAAGAAATCCACTTTATTACTTATTGATTTGTGCCTTTGCGAGTTAATCTAAAATATATCACAACAGATATTATTATGGGCGACAAAACTCATGTTAAAGTGGAAGGTATATTGGAGACTGTTCACAAAGCTAAAGAAAGGATGACTCAAATTATTGAAGATAAATGGAGGTTTGAAATAACTTGCATCATTGGTAGAACTGAATTGGGTGCTTCTATTAATGTTATGGATAATACTATTGCAAGGAAACTAGGTTTGAAGTTGACACCTACCACTATGATGGTAACTATAGCCGACCAAAGCCAAATCCAACCTTTAGGGATAGCCATGAATATTAAAGTGGAGGTGGGCATGTTTTCTTTCTTAGTAGACTTTGTAGTATGTCATGAAAGTAACGGAATTATTTTAGGATGCCCATTTTTAGCAACAAGCAATGCTAAAATTGATGTTTGCTAGGGTACTTTAAAGTTGAGACATGGTTTTATTATTGAAAAGTTTTACATGTATCAACCAATGAAGTCTAAAAAAGTCAAACTTCCAAGAGAAAAATCATCTTTGGGGCTGCAAGATGATGGAGGCAACCCAAGGAAGAAACCAAGGTGAGCTCCACAAGAAAGTCAAGTTAAAGACTTGAAACAAGCGCTTTTTGGGAGGCAACCCAAAGTTTAAAGGTATTTTTAATTTTAATTTTTAATTTCTTTTTAGTTGTTTTGCCGTGTGGGCTGTGAGGGTGGTAGTGAATTGTGTATTGTTTCTCAATGTTGCATGGTATTTAAAGAAAAGGTTTAAGAGAGGTTTAACCCTAAAGTCCCTCTAAAACCTAGATAATATAGGAGATAATATGTATACATGATCTCAAACTCCCATGATTCCCCTCTATGGCCGGCCACCTTAAGGATAAAAGAGTATTTTGTATCTCATGTTCACACTAGGATTTAGGTAACATTCCTTATCTCCTTAGGAATCAAATTTGTCTTTAACTTTAATTCCTATTATTTTAAATATTATTCCAATTAATATAATTAGAATAATCGGACCTCCCATGTGGCATATGATGTGGCAAAATTTGAACACATGGCTGGAGTGTGATGACATGGCAGTCCAATCATCAATGTCATCCTAGTAAGCAAAGATAGTTTCCTTTTATATCACCAGTGATCGTAAGCATATTCCAAGCACACTTTGGATGACCAAATTAACTCCGAATTCACTGATTCTAGTTGTAAGAGTCAGGTCTATGTCTTATATTTCCAGGAACATATTGTTTGCACAATTTGGACATCGGGAAGACACTCAAATTCCAATTTCCCTAAGATAGTGTAAATCTGCCGCAACTGATGAAATTGTTGAACTTGTAAATCAAACTGGTATTGATTGGCCAAATCAATTGCAATGAAACTGTACAGAAATTAAGCCTAGTAAATCATGAATCATTTTCAACTGGAATCGCACAAAACCTCAAAGTGTAATTCCTAATATGATTTTTTCAGTAAAGATTGCATAGAAATGCAATAATTCCAGCTTTTGTCTTTCTTTAACTGAAAATAGAAAAACACAGTAATTTAGTACTTTTCGTTAACAATTAATTTTGAACTAGCTAAAATTAAATATAAAAAGTGACATAAAAACATTAACATTTTATGCCTATCAAGCCTCAAAATGTCAAAGAAGCACTCTCCCATGACCGGTGGACTCATGCAATGCAGGATGAACTCCATGCTCATGTAAAAAATAAAACTTGGACCTTTGTTGAACCTAAACCCGAGATGAACATTGTTGGTAATCATTGGGTATTTAAACTCAAGCAAAATGCTGATGGCTCCAAAAATAGATTCAAAGCTCGGCTGGTGGCTAAAGGATTTCATCAGAATCCTAGTATTGATTTCAAGGAAACATACAGTTCAATTATTAAACCATCCACCAATCGGTTAGTTTTTTTTCTCTTGCTTTAACGAATAACTGGATGATTAAACAGGTAGATATAAACAATGCATTCCTTAATGGCCAACTACTTCAACCTGTTTATATGGCTCAATCGGAATGCTTCATTGATCCTAAATTGCCCAACCATGTTTGCCAATTGCACAAGTTTCTCTATGGCCTGAAACAAGCTCCCCAAGCATGGTATGAGAAATTGAAGACAACACTCTGCACATGGGGTTTCAAACGTTCCGTGATGGACACTTCCTTATTTATTCTGAAAACTTCCACTGATGTGCTTTGGGTTTTGGTGTATGTGAATGACATTATAGTTACAAGATCCAATTCGACACCTATTGTAAGCTTCACTACATGGCTAAATCAGCATTTCTCTCTCGAGGATCTCAGCTCCCTCTCCTTTTTCTTAGGAATTGAAGCAGAACACACATCTTCCATGTTACACCTTTCACAAACCAAGTATATCAAAGATCTTCGTGCTAATATTGACATGCTTGAGTGCAGGACATCACCCACACTTGCGAGTACTTATCTTCAACTCAGCAAATTTATGGGCAGCAAACTTCTGACTCCTCTACTTTACAGAAGTACAATAGGTGCTCTTCAATATATTCTCTTGACAAGACCAGAGTTGAGCTTCATAGTTAATCGATTAAGCCAGATCATGCAAGCTCCCACTGATACTCATTAGACCGCATGCAAGCATGTGCTACGCTATCTCAAAGGCACGTTGAATGTTGGTATAAATTTTTGCCCATCAACAAATCAAACTCTTTATTGCTACATTGATGCGGATTGGGCATCAAATGTTGATGACCGACGGTCTACTGGAGGATATTGTGTTTTTCTTGGTGACAATCTTGTATCTTGGTCTTCCAAGAAACATGTTGTAGCTCGCTCTAGCACTGAATCTGAGTATCGAGCCTTGGCAAATGGTGCAGCAGAGGTAGTCTGGATTCAAGCATTATTGCGTGAAATAGGCATACACTTAAAAGAAATACCGATCCTATAGTGTGACAATCTTGATGCTAGAAGTCTTACAGCCAATCCAATATTTCATGCTCGTACAAAACATATAGAGGTAGATGTCCACTTCATACGTTACAAGGTGCTTACTGGGATCCTAGAGGTTCGTTATGTTCCAAGTGAATATCAAATTTCCGATGTATTGACTAAGGTTTAATCCACACAACGTTTTTTGCTTCTACGAGATAAAATGCATTTGTGTCATACCCCGTCGAGTTTGAAAGGGGATGTTAGATAGATAAATATTACTAGATGATAGACTTCCCTCTATTTTTTTCACTCTGTTTTATCAAAGTATGCACCTCGTGTTAACAATTCTTTTGCATCGAGAAATTTCCAGAAATATGAATTTCCATTTATACCACTGCCATCGTCCTTTTTCAAAAGAAACTTTTCCCCTAGAGGAACAAAATTTCCATAAATGTCATTATTGCATTGCAAGGTCTTTTCCGAACTGTCTTCCCGTTCGAACTTAATCATATCATCACCCTGCCTTGGGACTAAAGTGAGTGTAGTATAAATGTTTTTGTACATGCTGACCACCTTACCCCTTTTGTTGGACATGCACATGTGTGACATTGTCAGATTCAGTCGACAGCCATCGACCAAAAAAATCCAGAATGACAATATTTTGTTTCATGGCCAATGTAACCACAAGAGAAACAAATTACAAAAAGAAAAAAAAAAAAGAGCTTAGTCTGACTGAAGCTCATTGTGACAGTCACCTAATCATCACATAAATAGGGCATATAGTGACAAATATATATGGATTGTCACAAGTGGTACATTATGTTAAATTTAATGTGACAAATTTTACCTCGTCACAATAGTCGGTCACTAATTGTCATAAAAGTTTTGGAGCCATAAAATTTTTGAATTATTTGAGTTCATCTATGACGGAAATCACAAATGTTGTCACAAATTACATGAAAAAAATAATTTAATATTCAAAATGATTATGTGACAATGTTATATCGGTCACATTTAGATATATTGCTAATTGTGACAGTCATTTTGTCACAATTAAACCTAAAATTCAATGAAGCCTATACATTTTGACTAGAAAAATTATAGAGGGAAATTTTCCTCCTATACATTTAGCATAACTATGAGGGGATTGGCCGTTGCTATTTATTAAAAATTTGTTAAAAATTTTTGGAAAATAATGTGACATACCTATTTCATCATTAATCGCAATTTTGAAAATTTTTGAAAGCCTAAACGATGTCATCGTAATGAATATTGGGATACAATATTCAGCTACAACCATATCTAAAATGATGCGTTTTGTCACGGGATGAACCGAAACCTATACGAATCATGTTCGAGACTTCAACATTTCTTCAAGGGGTTTTGGTTCTCGGAGGCGAACACTATAGAGAAAAGATTGCAGATCAGCTAGTCGTAGAGAGATTGTTTCTGTATCAGAAGTACGATCGTCGACCAAGGCTCCCCTACATTCTTCATCCCTTCAATCACATGTAAGATCTTTGTGCGTTTAGGATTTTAGGGTTTAGGAAATCAAATGTTGCAGTAACTTCCCTTTAATCGAACAGAGTAGAACTCTGTCATATTTTTCCTTAATAATACTTTCCTCCACCCACATTCAATCTCCTCGGTTCTCTTCTCTTAATAATAACATTTAGGGCAAAAAATTCAGAGAAAAGCAAGGTTTGTTGGGGAGGTGTTTAGGGAAGATGCCATTGATGGTGGTCGAGCTTTGTTGAGAAAGTATGATAATAATTGGGAGACGAGAATGGAAGACAAAGATGGGTGTGTGGAATTATGATGGAAAGGACAACCTATCTCTTTTTGTTCACTATGGACGTTGGGTATCAAAGTCGATGACATTTAAAATAGTTATATATTATCTTTTATTCCAAAATTTTAAGTACAAAATTTGTTGCGTTTTGAGTCTTCTTATTTATTTTTCTTTTCATGCTTTGCTTCTGTTTGAGACCTCCTTAATTAGTAACATAGAAAGGATAGTTTTTGCATTATGTTTACTTTGGCTTTCATTTCATTGCATGGTTTTCTTTCTACTCAATTATTTTGCTATATTTGCTCAGACATAAACTGTTTCCAAGGAAGTAGGCAAAGTTGACCCAACTTGTGAAATTCAAAATTGTCATGTGCACTATGTGATAATCCAAATTAAGGATCAATTTGCTCCACTTATACAGAGATTCAGCAGATTAGTGATTATGATAAATCCAAATTTTGAATTTTACTTCAAAAGCATGGAAGATTGGGGGTTTTATGAGCTATTTTTGAGTAAGCTGTGTGTAACTATTGTACAGGTTTGAAAGATCACTAGTTAAGTGCAGGGTGAAATCTTAGAGGGTATTGTGGCTCACAATGTAAGCCATGAGAGCTCAAGACATATGGAGAAGGTTTTGAAGGATTTTCCTATGCTAATCGAGGAAGGCATGCAGGTTCATCATGTTGCTTTTTGTCTTTGTAATATATTCCCTCTCATATCCCTTTATAATTTATAGTTTTGTTATCTGTCATAGTGAAGTTATAGATTAAGAAGGCATGAGGAATATTAAGTTCACAATGAATAGACTCTTCCATATAATAATTTAATTATTCAAAAATATAATTTAACCATAGTTGAACCTATTTCAATTTCCGTTGCATGAGGAATATTTTAAGCCATCTTAAGCTCTAATAATTTATGTGTGTATATGCATATGTGTGTGAGTTAAGAATGGATCTAGACTTTCGAGGAATTTATCAATATTGGATTTTTAATAATTCTAGTGTGGGAGGTTGGGAATGCTGGTATCCTTGGCTTAGCTGCTGCTAATAAGATCCACAAATATGAATTAACAAATGAAAAAAAAAAATCCGAGCATATATATTATCTCAACACTATTTTTTTTTAAACATGTTTGAAATATGTATTGTTCTTTTGTGTTTTCTCGGAATTCTATAGCCTTCTTTAATATTTTTTGGGAAAACCATTATTTCATAGACAAAAGTTGGAAAAGTCTACTTATAACTGCTATGTGCTTGCAGGTTTCTACTCAGTTATTGCAAGCCCCAACTAAAGATAGTGGCTGCAGTAAAATAATTACACTACTTATTTCCAAGTATATGAAACTACAACATTCTCTTTCTTCATATCTTTAACTATACATATGTATATGTAAAGTTTTCTTAGGGTGAATTTATATAGCTGTATGTAATTGGACTTTGCTTACTATCTTTTAGGGTGAATTTTCTTGTGATATGAACTGAATTAGTAGTCAAATTAAAAGTGCTAACTTGTTTTTTTTTTTTTTTTTTTTCTGCTAGACTGGTGTATCATTTATAGTAATAACTATTGGTGATCATATTCTTGGTAGATAACGTTTCTTCCTGCGAGATTGTCATATCATATATATTTATACTAGTAAATAATTTTTATATCTTCATGTGGTAGTTATATACATACATATAAATATAGTTGTAGATTGCTACATTTGAAACATGTATGATATAGATTTTTATATTGCTGCATTTGAAGCTTTTAAAAAAAATATTATGTGTGTATATAAGTTGGGATAATCACTGCCATGACTTGTTTCACTAAAGTGCTAGTTGCATATTGTGTATTTGGACTTAAAGATGGATAAAAGTTGGATGCAATTGCACAATAGATCACTCCCTGAATATGTTAATGGAGTCAAGGATTTCATAAATTTTGCAAAACTTCATATGGAAGATGGAGAGAAAATAACATGTCCCTGCTACCATTGTAACAACTATTACTTTTTGTTCTTGGATCAAATACATGATCATTTGATTGTGTACAGAATGCTAATGTCGTAGGACCCATGAGTGTACCATGATAAGACATTAAGCCCAAATGACCATGACAATATGATTGATAATGATGATTCTATTAATGCTTTCCATGAAAAGGTGGAATGATTTAGTATTTATATTGACTTAGGAATAAGGAATATAAATATGGATGGGCAATGAAATACATGGTTATAGGAATATTGCATGCCTTAGTGACAACTTTAACAAGGTCTTATTGGGTTTGCATGTCTTAGGATTTAAATTTCCATATTTATATTAGGGATAATTAAATACGTTGTGCTTGCTAGATTAGAATGCATTGAGGAATCAACTTCTAGACATTTGTGGTTAAAGGGGGGTTAACCTATGAATCTATATTGCATTAGAACTAAATATGAGTAATAGTGGTGAAATCATGATCCTTGTTCTTTATAATCTTCGATTACATACTTTCTGCCTTATCTTTCAATTTTATGATTGCTTTCTTAACTTGATGTCTTGATACTCAACAATCACTCAAAAACAAATCTCTTTTACTTTTCAAAATTTAATTTACAATTGATTTATTTTAAAAACTAGAGACATTATTCCTCGTGGGATTGATATTGGTTTTCCTTTTAAAAGAAATCCACTTTATTACTTGATTCGTGCACTTACGAGTTAATCTAAAATATACCACAACATTGACCATTAGGACCGAATTCTGACTTTTGACCCATTTTTCTAATCATTTTACAATTACTGTTGTGGTATAATTAACTCGCAAGTGCACGAATCAACAAGTAATAAAGTGGAGTTCTAAGAGAATTCTGATATCGATCCCATGAGGAATAATGTCTCTAGTATTAAATTTAAATAAACTGTAAATTAAACTTTGAAAATTAAAAGAGAGTTTTTTGAAAGATTGTTGTTGTGTAACCAAACATGAATTTAAAAGCAAAGCAATATTAAAAACAAAGACAAGGCAGCAAGTACGATTTCACAGATTTTAAGAAACAAGGATTATGATTTCACCACTAATATTCCTATTTAGCCCTAATGCATTGTAGATTCATAGGTTAACCCCCCTTTAACCACATATGACTAGAAGTTGATTTCTCAATGCATTCTAATCTAGCAAGCACAACATGTTTAATTACTTCTAATCTAAACATGGAAATTTAAGCCCTAAGACATGCAAACCCAATAAGTTCTTGTTAAAGTTGTCACTAAGGCATGCAATATTCCTATAAACATGTATTTTATTGCCCATCCATATCTATACTCCTTATTTCTAAGCCAATATAAATACTTAATCAATCCACCTTTTCATGGAAGCATTAAGAATTATAATAAAATATTAACCTTAAGCATGAATCAAAATTAAATATGCATTAGAAACTAAATAGTCATAAAAGGGTTACTTCATAATCCTTATAGTAAAATTAGTTACACATCATCTCAAAATTATCCATGAAATAAATAAGAGACAACATCATTTAAATAACAAAGAAGATGAGAGAAAAGAAAATTAAACCTGTTTATGACTGCTGGAAATTGATTCTCCAATCCGTTCTTTTTGGCTTCTTCAAACAATGATCAAAGCTTCAAGTTGATTCCTCCAAAGGTTGGCCGAATCTCCTTGGACTTCTCTTTGTGTAACACAACTTTGCTCTCTTAAAAACTGAATATAAAATCTACTAAAAACCTTTGTTACTGTGAGAATGGGGAAGAAAAGAAAGGGAAAGATGCGTCTGGAGAGGGAACAAGGGTTCTGAAGCCATGAGGGCTTAGTAACGTGTGTGAGGGATACTTTTCACTCTCAAGGTAGTAATCTATTTATAGGAGAGATTTAAGAGTGGTTTAACCCTAAGGTGTCTCTAAAACCTAGAGAATATATAAGATATAATATTACATGATCTCAAACTCCCCTAAATTCTCTATATGGCCGGCCATCTCAAGGATAAGGATGAATTTGTGTCTCATGTTCACACTAGGGATAGAGATACTTTCCTTATCTTGTTAGGAATCAAATTAATATTGAACTCTAATTCCTTTTAGTCTAGATATTATTCCAATTTAATATAATTAGAATAATCTGACCTTCCATGTGTCATATGATGTGGAAAATTCGGAAACATGTCTGATGTGTGGTGACATGGCAGTCTAATCACAATGTTAGTCCTAGTAAGCATAGAACTTTCATTTTTTATCTTCAATGACAGTCAGGCAGATTCCAAGTACACTTTGGGTGAACAAATGAATTTCGAATCCGGTGATTCTTGTTGAAAACATTATTTCTGTGTCTTATCTTTTCAGGCATATATTGATCACACAAATTGGACATCAGGAAGACACTCAAATCCTCATTTTCCCAAGACAGTGTAATCTGCCGCAACTGATGAATTTATTGAATTTGTAAATCAAACTGGCACTGATTGGCCAAACCATTTGCAATGAAACTTAGCAGAATTAAAGACTATAGAATCATGAATCATTATCAAATGAAATCGCACAAAAATTATAAGTGTGGCTCCAGATATGATTTTCTTAGTAAAGGTAGTGCAGAAATACGGTAATTCCAGCCTTTGTCTTTTTTTTACTGAAAAATAGAAAAATACAGTTTTTAAGTATTTTTCATTTACAATTAATCATAAACTAGCTTAAATTCAATATCAAAAGTGGCATAAAAACATCAACATTTTATGCCTATCAAATACCCCCAAATTTGAACTTTGCTAGTCCCTCGCAAAGATAGAACTAAAAACATACTCTTATAAAAACAAATACCTTGATGAGGTAGCCTCAAAGATTGCATAATCATATTAATTCAAAAGTAATTTCCAAGTGATCATGCATCTCAACACCTGTGTGTGTGTGAAAATCAAATAATACATTCAATGTCATGCATTGAATAAATCTACATTAAATAGAGTTTGAAAATAAAGATATGAACTACCATATGCTTAACATAATTAAATAGCTCTCCACTAATGTAGATCAATGCATTACCTTGAATCAATAGGACTTTAATGGCTTGTAATGTAAAGGTTAAAGGGTAATGGTTTAGAAGAAATAAAAGGATAGGAAATAAAAATTCAAAGAAAGAAAACTTATGAATAATATGCTTATAAATCGTTTGTTTTCTTCTTTCAACAGTACTTTTCTTCTTCCCTTCCTTCAAACTTTACAAAACAACTCTTTTTCACAACATTTTTTTCTTTTTATTTCTTTTCTTTTCTTTTTCAACTCCTTCACCTTTCGTGAACATATATTTTTTTCTTTCTTTCAACCCCCAAATTGTTCTTTTCCATACCTTGCTTGAACTTCTTTTTTCAACATCAAAGATACATAACAGCAATATTTTTACCAACATCAACCACCCCCAAATTATCTTCTACTTCACTCCACCAAATACAAATTTATAAGCATATATCCAATTTCAATCATAAGCTCTCTTTGATAAATGTGTATAAGGTAGGAAAAATTAATTTAGGCATAAAAGGTAAGTGAATGAGGCTTAATGAATAAAAAGGCTCTAATGTGCAATTAATTATGCATCCTAAAAATGGCTCAAATAAGGCACTAACAAATAAATATTTCAAAGGTAGGCTAGAAAGGCTCAATCTCAAAACAAAGATGGCCTAAATCATATTCAAAGTAATGCATCTCTCTAGGATTTCGCCTCAAGCAATAATTATGCAAGTTCTAGAGTTCACAAAAATTAATCACTTTAAATTAATGCAAACCTTCTCCAAAATACAATCAAAAGCATGCATATTTAATAAAGTGCTCAAAATAATTTTGAAAGTAATAACATGTGAACTTAACTTTAGGCATTTAGAGAATACACAAAAACAATTCCACTACCTAAGATTTAATTCATTAACAATCATATTCTTATCATAGGCTCATCAAAATATAAAAAACAGCACCTAAAACAAAAAATTCTAGCAACAAAGTAAAAAATTTTATTTTTTTAATTTTTTTTACATACTAAACTAAAAAATTGAAAACTAAAGAAGAAAACTTTTAAACATAGAGAACCCACCCCAAATTTAAGATAAACATAGTCCTCGATGTTCAAAACAAAGAAAAAATAAATAAAGAGTAAGGGTAAAGAAAGCTCCCCCATTTGATGAAATTGCATTCTTTGTTGCTCTTCAAGCTTCTTGGCCGATTACTCCTATTCAAGCCTCCTTTGATTTTCTCTTCTTTGACACCTAAAATCTAAAAAAAAAAACAACTAAAAAAAATTAAAACTGAAAATTAAAAATAAATAACTTTAAACTTTGGGTTGCCTCCCAAAAGGCGTTTGTTTCAAGTCTCTAGCTTGACTTTCTTGTGAAGCTCTATCCAGGATCAATTTGTTGGTTGCTTCCACCTCTAAAACAACTCTTAATAAACTTTGAACCATGCGACCCTTTATTCTTTTTCGCATTCTTCTCTAACGATCTTGATTCTGAAACCTTAATCTCATGGCACCATTCATCTTTTGGATAAGGAGTGGGCTTGTAGATATTAAAGGTGACCTTTTCGTTACCAACCCTAAAGGTAAGCTTACCTTCTTGTACATCTATTAAAGCACGACTAGTAGCTAAGAAAGGTCTACCAAAAATCAAAGGTATATCACCATCCTCATCCATATCTAATACCACAAAATCCATAGGGAAGTAAAACTTATCAACTTTGACGATTACATCCTCAAGTACTCCCCTTGGCTTCTTGATGGTACAATCTGCCATTTGTAAAGAAATTGAGGTGGGCTTTACTTTTTCAAGTCCAAGCTTCCTAAAACAAGAATAAGGCATTAAATTTATGGAAGCTCCTAAATCACATAAAATAATAGAAAATTTAATATCACCAATATGACAAGGAATAGAAAACCCCCCTGGATCTTTTAATTTTGGTGGTAGCTTGTGTTGTAATATGGCACTACACTCGTCATTCAAAACTACCATCTCATGACCACCTAATTTCTTTTTCTTTTTCATTATTTCTTTTAAAAACCTAGCATATTTTGTCATATTTTCTAAAGCATCTACAAAAGGGATATTAACATTTAATTTCTTGAAAACATCTAGAAATTTGCCAAATTGAAAATCTAATTTGCTCTGTTTAAGCCTATTTGGGAATGGTGGTGGTGGGTGTTGCTTGTATTCCCAATTCTTTTCTCTTTTCTCCTTCACGGACAGCAGCTCATCTTTTGTTTCTTTTTCTCTTCCAGAGGCTCCTCTAGCATGAGGAGGTATATACTTAGAAACATGAGGCTTCAGTACCTCAACTTGAACCTTGGTAGATGAAATCACATCTTCATAATTCAAACCTTGTGCTTCCGTTTTCCCTTTAGCTTTTGGCTCTTCTTGGTGATCTATATCCTCTAGCTTTTTCAAATGCCCTAGCTGCACATCAAAAGAATCAATTAGTTGATTACCATCTTGCAATTTAACAGACATTACCTCTTTAGGATTTTTTCTAGTATTGCTTGGGAGGATTTCTTGTGTTCTTTGAAACATGCTTGCTAGTTGGCTTATTTGAGTTTCAAGTCCTTTAATGGCACCAGCTTGATTGTTGAATTGATTCTCAGTTTTGATCATGAAGCTTTCAGTTTGTGCCATAAAGCTTGAGAACTCTTTCTTTGTTTCTAGTTGAAATCCAGCTAGTTGACTTACTATTCTCTCTAAGTCACTGTGCTTCTCTTGCGGATTAGGAACTTGAGCTTGAGCTAGTTGCTCCACTTGGTTCTTTAAACCTTTAATTTCTGCCTTAGTCTCCTGCATGAAAGCACTAGAAATATCATTCATTTTTATCATAGATTTCTCAAGTAAAGATATAGTAGTAGGAGAAGAATTATGAGATTGAGGATGAATTTGAGGGTGAGAAGTTTTCTGAAAATTTGAGGACTAAAATTGTTGATGTTGTTGATGAGGGATTTGATAGATCCCTTTTTGTAGTCCTCCTTGGGTGTTCGAGTTGTCTCTCCAAGAAAAAATTGGATGATTCCTCCATCCTGGATTGTAAGTATTGGAGAAGGGATTGTTGTTGCTATTGCCTTGTCGGAAATTCCCTACAAAATTCACATCGTGAGTTTCATTAGAATTTCCTAAATGTCAATTTATGCTTTCATGATTATCCCCACAATATTCACAACAATTAATATTAGAAATATTGGAAATATTATTTATATTGTTGGAATCCAAGGTTTCAAGTTGCTTTGTTAGCATTGCAACTTGACAACTCAATTTATCGAACTTATCCTCTTCATGGACAGCCATGGTCTTCTTTAGGTTTTGGCTCCTTTCACTTGCCCATTGAGAGTTGTTGATTGCCATCTCCTCCAATAGTTCTTATGCATCCTCTTGGGATTTATTTAATAAAGCACCACCTGCAGTAGCATCCACATTATTTCTTGTTAAATAATTCAACCCATTATAAAAAGTTTGGACTTGACTCCAAATGGGCATCCCATGGTGTGGACACTTCCTAAGTAGTTCTTTTAGCCTCTCCCAAGCTTCATACAAAGACTCTACATCAAATTGATGGAAAGTGTTTATTTCGTTCCTAAGCTTGGCGGTTTAAATAGGTGGGAAAAATTTGTTTAAAAACTTAAAGGCTAAATCATCCCAAGTGATAATACTCCCAGAGGGTAGAGATTGTAACCAACTCTTGGCTCTATCCCTTAAGGTGAAAGGAAACAACCTAAGTTTTACAGTATCCTCAGTAATGCCATTATATTTCATTAACTCACACACATCACAGAAATTCGATATATGTTGGTTAGAATCCTCACTTAGCAACCCTCCAAATTGGTAATTGTTGAGCATAGACATGGTAATAGGTTTAACCTCAAAGCTAGGTGCATCAATAGGTGGTCTCTAATGGTTCTATAACCTTGGTTACATATCCTCAACCCTTCTAGGTGCAGCATAATCCCTAATGGTTCTATAACCTTGGTTAATTGGAACCTTAGGAACTACGGGGTTACCTTGGTTTTCCATTGTTTCTCTTTCGGTATTTCTAAATAAGGTTTCTCTCACTCCGTCTCTCCTTAATCTCCTCAAGTCTCTCTCAGAAAATTCAGTTTCAGAATTAAGACTCATAAAATAAAACAATTAAACAAAACTGAAAAATAAAAACAGTAAAACAAAACAAAACAGGAAAAAGAGCAACTGAAAATAAATGGAAAACTGAATTAAAACAGTATCTACTATAAGGAAACTGAAATCAAACAATTAAATAACTCAAAAGAATTACAACTCAATGCAAAGCAAATTAAACTAAAAATAAAGACATAAACTAAGCAATAATAAACACCAGACAACAAACAAAATAACTTAAAACAGTAGACAAAAAGTGCAGTAATTTTTTTTTTCTTTTTGGATTTCCAATTTTTTTTTTATATCAATCTGAAGATTAAACAAATAAAATAAACAAATAAACTCAAAAATTCAGTAATGAAAAACTTAAAACAGAAAACAAAATCAAACAGTAAACAGAAATAAAAGTGCAGTAAAATATATATATATATTTTAATATGGAAAGATAAAACTTAAGATTAAACTAACATTAAGCTAAACAAAATTCAAACAGCAGTAAAATAAAACCTAAAACCGAACAAAACAGTAAGCAAAAATATATATATATATATTTTATTCAAACCGCAAACCCTTAAATAAAATAAAAATAAAAAATAACAACCTATCTACTTCGATTTTCTCCTTCTTCAAACTTTAATTGGATTGCATTGGATCCAAGAAAGCTTTCCAATATGTTGTTCTTTGATGATGAAAATCGAACCTATCACAAAAACAAAAAAAAAAATATTAAACTAAAAACAGAAATTTAATTAACAATTTATTCAAATTTAAAACTAGAAATAATTATTCCCCGGCAACGGCGCGCCAAAAACTTGTTGTGGTATAATTAACTCGCAAGTGCACGAATCAACAAGTAATAAAGTGGAGTTCTAAGAGAATTCCGATATCGATCCCACGTGGAATAGTGTCTCTAGTAGTAAATTTAAATAAACTGTAAATTAAACTTTGAAAACTAAAAGAGAGTTTTTTGAAAGATTGTTGTTGTGTAACCAAGCATGAACTTAAAAGCAAAGCAAAATTAAAAACAAAGAAAAGGCAGCAAGTAAGATTCACAAATTTTAAGAAACAAGGATTATGATTTCACCATTAATATTCCTATTTAGCCCTAATGCATTGTAGATTCATAGGTTAACCCCCCTTTAACCACATATGACTAGAAGTTGATTTCTCAATGCATTCTAATCTATTAAGCACAACGTGTTTAATTACTTCTAATCTAAACACGGAAATTTAAAACCTACGACATGCAAACCCAATGAGTTCTTGTTAAAGTTGTCACTAAGGCATGCAATATTTTCATAAACATGTATTTTATTGCCCATCCATATCTATACTCCTTATTTCTAAGCCAATATAAATACTTAATCAATCCACCTTTTCTTGGAAGCATTAAGAACTACAATAAAATATTAACCTTAAGCATGAATCGAAATTAAATATGCATTAGAAACTAAATAGTCATAAAAGGGTTACTTCATAATCCTTATAGTAAAATTAGTTACACATCATCTCAAAATTATCCATGAAATAAATAAGAGACAACATCATTTAAATAACAAAGAAGATGAGAGAAAAGAAAACAAATCAGGTTTATGACTGCTGGAAATTGATTCTCCAATCCATTCTTCTTGGCTTCTTCAAACAATGATCAAAGCTTCAAGTTGATTCCTCCAAAGGTTGGCCGAATCTCCTTGGACTTTTCTTTGTGTAACACAACTTTGCTCTCTTAAAAAATGAATATAATGTGACGACTCGGATCTAAAAAGCTAGAGTAAGTGTGGGCGGGTGCAAAGGGCACTGGCAGGCTACCTTACTGGCAGAGATTGGATCCAAGAGCCAGGGTAAGTGTGGGCGGGTGTAGGGGGCACTGGCAGGCTACCTTACTGGCAGAGATTGGTGTCCAATCCCACATCGCCTGGGTGTGGAAGGGGGTCATGTGGTTATGGTTCAAATGTAAAGTAAGCACTCTCTTAACAACCAAGGCCTTTTCAGAGCGTTTGGCTTCAGAGTTGGAAGAACTCGGGGGTTAAGCGTGCTCCAGTGGGAGCATTCCTAGGATGGGTGACCCCCTGGGAAGTCTGACCAAAAACTCCATACCGTCTGAAGTGCGGTGGCTAAATTGGAGAGAATATTGGTTGGAGAGAGAGTGTGGCGTTACAAATGGTATCAGAACCTGTACCCGGCCGGAAATGTGCCAGCGAGGACGCTGGGCCCCAAAGGGGGGTGGATTGTGACGACCCGGATCTAAAAAGCTATAGTAAGTGTGGGCAGGTGCAAAGGGCACTGACAGGCTACCTTACTGGCAGAGATTGGATCCAAGAGCCAGGGTAAGTGTGGGCGGGTGTAGGGGGCACTGGCAGGCTACCTTACTGGCAGAGATTGGTATCCAATCCCACATCACCTGGGTGTGGAAGGGGGTCATGTGGTAATGGTTCAAATGTAAAGTAAGCACTCTCTTAACAACCAAGGCCTTTTCAGAGCGTTTGGCTTCAGAGTTGGAAGAACTCTGGGGTTAAGCGTGCTCCAGTGGGAGCATTCCTAGGATGGGTGACCCCCTGGGAAGTCTGACCAAAAACTCCATACCGTCTGAAGTGCGGTGGCTAAATTGGAGACAATATTGGTTGGAGAGAGAGTGTGGCGTTACATATAAAATCTACTAAAAACCTTTGTTGCTGTAAGAATGGGGAAGAAAAGAAAGGGAAAGATGCGGCTGGAGAGGAAACAAGGGTTCTGAAGCCGTGAGGGCTTAGTAACGTGTGTGAGGGATACTTTTCACTCTCAAGGTAGTAATCTATTTATAGGAGAGGTTTAAGAGTGGTTTAACCCTAAGGTGTCTCTAAAACCTAGAGAATATAGGAGATATAATATTACATGATCTCAAACTCTCCTAAATTCTCTATATGGCCGGCCATCTCAATGATAAGGATGAATTTGTGTCTCATGTTCACACTAGGTATAGAGATACTTTCCTTATCTTGTTAGGAATCAAATTAATATGCAACTCTAATTCCTTTTAGTCTAGATATTATTCCAATTTAATATAATTAGAATAATCTGACCTTCCATGTGTCATATGAGGTGGAAAATTTGGAAACATGGCTGATGTGTGGTGACATGGCAGTCGAATCACAATGTTAGTCCTAGTAAGCATAGAACTTTCCTTTTTTATCTTCAATGACCGTCAGACAGATTCCAAGTACACTTTGGGTGACCAAATGAATTCCGAATTCAGTGATTCTTGTTGAAAACGTTATTTCTGTGTCTTAGCTTTCAATGCATATATTGATCCCATAAATTGGACATCAAGAAGACACTCAAATCCTCATTTTTCCAAGACAGTGTAAATCTGCCGCACCTGATGAATTTGTTGAATTTGTAAATCAAACTGGCACTGATTGGCCAAACCATTTGCAATGAAACTTAGCAGCATTGAATAATATTGAATCATGAATCATTAGCAAATGGAATCGCACAAAAATTATAAGTGTGGCTCCAGATATGATTTTCTCGATAAATGTTGCCCAGAAATACAGTAATTCCAGCCTTTGTCTTTCTTTTACTGAAAAATAGAAAAATACAGTTTTTAAGTATTTTTCATTTACAATTAATCATAAACTAGCTAAAATTCAATATCAAAAGTGGCATAAAAACATTAACATTTTATGCCTATCAATTACTATAAGGTGTTTTTTTGGAATTGGTCTATTACCAGCTCATATCTTAATATTTATACATATAGTTGTTAAAACTTCACACAAAATGTGCCAAACAAACTTAGTTTATTGTAATTCCAATTTCTTCTCTTTTAAACCATGAGATTTTTATATATAGTTTCACCAAAAAAAAAAAAGAAAGATCTTTATATATAGTGTTACTCATAGCTTCTAAGTGATATGGCCACATGTCCTGGCATGGGACTTAAAAAATACCATTAGTTAGAAATTGATAAAACCTTACTAACAGATTTAATAAGTTACACAAATTAAAGTTAGAAAAAAAAAATTTCCATTCATTGAAGTATGAATCAACAACTGAGTAGTCATCACTATATCAACATTTATAATATTTGATTAACCACCACTTTTGTATGCATGGAAGCCGACATATGTGCAGAGATCCAACTTTGTTATTTTTCTCTATCCCAATATCACACCTGGTCTTTAAAAACTTTCATAATTCAGTTCACCTGTTTTTTTTTTACTTTATATTAATTATATGAAAGATTAACCAAAATATAAAAAGAAAAACATTTTAAATGAAGAGCAAGCACTGTTTTTCACCATTTGTCTTATTTTGAATAGTTTACTAATTTAACTCTTTCAAGTTTGAGTTCTTATGTGTGTTGCATTTAAAGTAGTAGAAGTATCATATATGTCATGCATTTTTCTTATATGTGTTGCATTAATAATAGTCATTTCTTCTTTATTATTTTTGTGTGTTGTAAATTAAGTTGACTTGGAAAATATATATTTTTGCATGACTATTGGTATTTTGTTTTTGCTGTAGGAGGAGCTAATAAGACTTAGAGATTTTAAACTGACATAGTTGGCAAAATTTGAATTTCTTTTTTCCAAGTTTCTTTTAAATTAAAACATGATGATACTTTTAATGGTGCAGGGTAATTGAAGAAGTTTATGGGACTTGTGATGGAGTTTCAAGAGGGTATAGAAGTTGTGATGGTGATGGTGAGTTTTGAGTTCTAACATGTCTAACTAATAGCTAGTGTAGGACATATAGGGAAAGGGTCTAGAAGTTCGGATGGATATTTTTTGAATTCCTTTTTGCATTTTGAGCATGTTGTGAAATTTGAACATAATCTCAACATGGGCTGTTTTGGAATATGGTGGTTATTTGTTTAGGGATACATCCAATTGTATTGGAAAATTTTTCAATGAAACATATAATAGGACAAGTGCTTCAATGAAGAATTTTTTAACCCTTTTATATCAAATGTGTTAATGTTAAAGGAATTTCAAATTGTTGTTTGAATACTTATTCAATTTGAAGTGTACTATTTCCTAATAGTATTCAATGGGCTGTGTTTTAATGGAAGAGACAACATATTACCATTGAAATGGTGTGAGCAAAAAAATAGTGAAATAAAAATTAATTGACAAAATGTTTCAGGGAAAAAAATGAAAAAAAAAAAATACTGTGGCGGTTAGTTGTCACAGATGATATATTGTGACAAACTGATACCTGTCACTCAAACCATGCCGGCACCACTGAATAAACTAGTGACGGAGTAAATCATCATATAAGATGTTTCTGAGATGACAACATTTTAGTCACATTATATTTACTGTGACACCCTACTGTCACAAGACCATCACATATGGTATATTGTCATGGCTAATACCAAACACGAAATCAATGTCGGGCATCATTGTTTAAACAAGTGATGATATATAGATCATCATAGAAGATGTTTCTATGACGGAAAAACTTGTTACAGTATATTTATTGTGGTACAATGTGTTGTCACAAGAGTGTTATAGTTTATATGTTGTGACGGCAAATGTCTTACGAAATTTTATTTTGGGATGAATTAATTTCGATCATACTTAATTTACCGTGACGACTTATTGTCACAAAACCGCACTGATGGTTCATCTGTGACGAAACAAATTTCATCTTTGAAGCCTTGCTTGCTGTGACTCGGTGGTATGTCAGAACTCCCATCAATATTTATGACCCAGTGATACCGTCACAGAATAAGCAGTTTTATGTCACAGGGATGAGTTAGTAGTCACTGAAACCCTATTGTGTCGAGTCTATTGCTACAGGCATTGTAACGGATTAATACCCGTCACTGAAGGTGTTTCAGTGACAATTCCGTCACATATACTACTTTTTGTGAGCAATTTGCTTCCGTTACAAAAAGTCTTTTTTTGTGTGTAGAAAGTGAGGCAGTTGTTCATACTTAAAGTTGACCCAAGAGGCTCCTTGCCTTTCCTATTCATCTACATACCAGGTACTAAGGGTTTTGTCAAAGGCAAAGAGACTTTGAAATCGGATAAAGAAGTTTTATGTCTCCTTTCAAAACAAGGCTCAACTTTTAATGCTATTATTTTCGTATTCAATTTATTCAAAATATGTTTCAACACCCATTCAATAGGAAGTCCTTTAATTCACCAAAAAAAATAGGAAGTCCTTTAATCTAAATCCACACCCATATGTAATCAAAACATGATTTTTGATGGAGCTAGATTGGGTTCTCCATCTTAATTGTTGTGAAATTGTATAAAAAAAATTCTAGTCACATCTATTTTAGAAAACTCAAAACCCTCTTTTTTAAATTTCAACATTTTCGGAGATCACTAATGGGTAGGTGCTTTTCACAGATTTATTAGTCAAAATACTTGCCCAAAAACCATTCGTTAAGACTTCCTTTGTTGCTTCGGGTATTACATCATTGAGATCAAGTAAAAAATTCATCAGTCTTCATACTCGCAAAAAAAAAAAAAAAGAATAGAGAAAAACGGAACTAGTATTAACAAGTTAGACTAGGGTTTAGGACACACTTCATACTCTTGGGAGAGAGAGAAGGCGACAATATAAGTGTATACTTTTTTATTTTTTTGATAACTAAGATAAGTGTATAATGATTCTGAAAATAAATTAGATATGATAATTGAAGAACAATTTATTTAAAATATTAAAATTTTTTATTTATATGTATTTATATCTATTTTTAGAACCCACATTCAAAATTATTATAAGTTTCACAATTAATAAAGACAGAAACAAAAGAGGTTAAAAATAAACACACATCTATAGGGAATTTCTACAATAAAATAGTTGTTACTGAAACAGCCAACATCTATAAATGAATAACGTTGTCTGTACATTAATGAGGTAACATTATCCATAAATAAGGTAACATTGTCCATAAATGCAAAAATGTTGTTCATAAATGAAGTAACCAAATCTTTAAGGAGATAATATCAATATGTTATTCCGTTTATAGATAATGTTACCTCATTAACGGATCTATTTGTTTCAGTACAATCATCTGTAAAAAAAACTCCATGTCTATAAATTCCACTTTTTGGTAACACATCTCAATGATCAATCCCTAGCCTTTTGATCGATCTGTTTTGCAAAAATATTGACCGTTGTTGCCATTTCTCTTTTCTTTTCTTTTTTGGTGAAGGTGATGCCATTTTTCTTTTTTCTTTTTTTGGTGAAAGTGATGCCATTTCTCTTAAACATCCCTTTCTGGTTAAGTTATTCATATGTGCAAAACACTGAAACCTATATATTTTGAAAGTTAGTTTAGTTTCACACCCTAAGCAGTTTGTCGTAAAAAATAAAAAATAAAAAATAATAATAATAATTGAGCATTTTGTCTAAAATATTCAATGCATGAATTTCCATCTCTCTTCTTTTCTTTTCCTTTTTTTTTTTCTCTATTTTCTTTTTCTTGGCATTTCCTTCTATAAGTTTAGAAAAGTTATATTTTCAATACATAAGAAAGTTGTATTAATGAGAAATTCGGTGCCGAAAAATAGTTGCCGAACATGAGAAATATATAAATGGAAGACAAGCAACATCAATATTTACTATCCTTTTGGAGGGAAATTTTCAAGTGTTCCCCTTTAAAGTGAACCTCTTTGGAGACCTCCTTCATTAAATGACACTTGGAAATTTTGGTTTTGAAAAAAAAAAAAAGAAGGTAATATCTGGTTGCAAAAGAAAAAAAATAGAGGAAAATGTGATTTTGGTGGAAAAAGATTGTATGGCCATGAAGCTGCCACGTGTCCACTTTAAAATATCATATGGAAAAAATTATAAAATATAGAAGAAAGTTACGTATTTTGGACAAAATTACAAAAAATGGAACAAAAATATTAATTATGGAAGAAACTTACGTATTTTGAATAAAATTATACTATAAGACAAAATTACCAAATATTGACCAATATTACTATGTATAGAACAAAGTTACATATTTTGGAAAAAAATTATATCGTAAGACAAAATTACCGAATATAGACCAATATTACTATGTATGGAACAAAGTTACGTATTTTAGAAAAAAAAAATTACACTGGAAGACAAAATTACCGAAAATGAAAAAAAAAATTACTAATTATGGAACAAAGTTATGTATTTTGGAAAAAATTACACCATAAGACAAACTTACCAAATATGGACCAATATTACCATATATGGAATAAAGTTATGTATTTTGGACAAATATTACACCGTAAGACAAAATTACCGAATATGGACAAAAAAATATATGTTATGGACTAATATTACCAAATATGGACAATATTACTCAGAAAACAAAATATGTCAAGTCTTTTCGATTTATATTAGGGTTTAAAATAAATGTTGCATCATATGAACAATTTTACTCATTATTGACAATGAAGACAGTGTTATAGTTTATGGATAAATATTACTTATTATAGAAGAAAGTTATGTACTATGGACAAATATTACTAAAAAGACAATATTACTAAATATTTAATGGGTTATCGAATTTGTTAATATATGTTTCTTATTGGTCCTATGATTTAAATTTTGTAGAGTGCTTAAGGTCTATAAGTAACATACCATATGAATCAACTTATATGGGATCCTAATAAAATATGATACTTTAAATTTTTAATTTATTTACAACACAAGTAAATAACATAGAAACACACAAGTATTTTATGCTAATTAATTATAATTAGAAAAATATATATATTTTTCTACTATATCTACTAAAAATATATATAGTTAATTATAAATGTATTAAATTATAAAATTTTATATTTATTTAAAAAATATGACCAATAATAGGAATTAAATATTAAATTAGTTGATTAGTAAAAAATTACAATTAATTATTATTGATAAAATATTAAAAATATATTGGTTAAATTATATAATTTTGAACTTAATAGGAAGACAATTTTTAATTGTACTTAATTATAATTCTAAATTGTAAATCAATAATATTAAATATTGATCAAATTAATCTACCAAATGATGTGGTAGATGATGTGTCAATATTTAATTGGTTTATTCTTTTGATTCACCTATCCATTTAAGAGTCACTTATTTATTTTAGGTTATATAAATGTGCTATATTTTAACATATATTAAAAATTTGGCTTATATTTTAGTACGTGTAGCATTACACATTTTAAATTGTCGTAATTTCAAATCAATATATTGACGTTTAATATATCATGGAAATATAAATATTACATTTGCATACGTTTTCTTTGTAAAATATGAAAATCTAATAATATATATGTTATTAGAGTTTAAAAAATTTCATGAACATATGTATTCATGAAAATTTAGAATTGTAACATTTATTTTTAAAATTTTAGCACTATATTTTATTGAAATTTTTGAGTGATACTGAACATATAAATGCAGATGTACATTGTTTATACTATATTCGAATTCTCAAATGGTATTAATTATTGTTCGGAAAAAATATAGATATATTTACTTACAATGTTATGAGAAAAAATTGTTTAAGTGGACATTTATTTATAACAATTCTTAAATGATACTTGGTATTTTTCATTTTCTCTTTATGTTTTTATAATTAGCATATGTCTCCCCCTTAAGTAACTTCATTTTCTCTCCATTGTTTGTTTAATTTTTTCCAAATTTTCAAGTATGGCTTTTGCTTTCTTAGCTTTCATGGAAAATCTATTTCATTTTTAAGCACTTTTGAAAAAATCATATTCATAATATTTATATGTAATGTAAAGTTTGTTTTGATCCATTTTACCAAATATTGGTATTTTTTGGGACATCATTTTATTTTAATCAAAGTACCAACCAAATTTGCAACAAAAATAGCAATGCGGTCTTTTATGTTTTTCTCTGCTTTCCTTGTAGTTCTTATTTTTTTTTAGATAGCATTAATCGGGCAGTAATAATATGATATATATCATGTACTCCAATGTCAAAAACCATTCTCATACACCATGATAGAACCATCCATTCACTACTGTTTTGCAACTTAATCCATCAGAAATGTACAGACCATTTAAAAAATCAGCATCAAATGGTACTATCAAAAGTTGTCATGGTTGTCAATGGCACACCCATTAAGCTTGTAATTGTAATATGAATATGAATCATGAGCAAAAGTCTGCACAAAAAGAAGGTAGGAACACAAAGTTAGTTAAAGGTTCGAATGCCATGACAATAAAAAACAAAATGTTGTTATGATAGTGAACAGTTGAGAAGTTAATATATTTAAAATAATAGAAAATATATCACAATTTAAAATCTGATTCTACCTCTACAACCATCTGCCAATTCTTGCTAAGATTCTCAACCATTATAGAACAAACTTTCAGATTGCCCCCCACCTTCATTGCCCAGCTTGAACCACGTTCATAAGTAGTTCCTAGCATGCTTGTTCCCTTGTAACACAGCTGGAAATCAACAATGCAGATTAAGTAGAATATTTCAGATTGATAATGAGGGTGTCTACACTAAGCAACAAACATAATTGCAAGTCCTAGTAGTCAAATCTACTTGAAAATGTAAGTATAGTACTAAATTAATGTTTTGTACAAAAGTTACTTTTTAGCAATGATATCATGCAATCTCACAAAAGCAGAAATTATAATCAGTTAATAGTAAAGGGTAAAATAAAATGAAGGGAAAATTATGTTGTTTATCAACTACTGCAAGACTGGGAAAATCCAGGGTAAGTCATGGCTAACATAGAAAATGATATCAACAAACAACAATGATGAAACATCCAAAACATAATATAAATAGTTAAACCTTTTCAGACTAAGCTAGAGATAGTGTTTGTGCATCGGGGGGTGGGTGGACTTCATCAACTGTTCAATTGGATTAATGTGCTTTTTTTGGTCATTTAAAGTAAAATGAATAATGAAAGTTGATTTACATTAAAAAGAAATGCAATACGTACAAATCATTTTCAGATTATAAAAATAATAATAATAATAATAATAATAATAATAATAATAATATAGGAAGATTTTAAATTTATGTATTAGAAAATTTCACTTAGTCCCATTTATAATCAAGTAATTAGTATTCTTTTATAATCTATCAAAATGGTATTTCTTTTAAGAAATAGAAAATTTAACATGTCTGAATTTCAGAAAATTATATCTATAAACATATAAAATACTCTTATTTGCAAATTCCAAAATGCCATTTACAGCCGTAGTCGAAAGAGCAAACACATTTGTTGCATAGTTGAGTAAATATGTCAGAATAAGCAGAAGATAAATATTTAACCAGAAGAGCATGACATGCAAAGAAAAAAGTTACCCTTTGAGGATTGATCCCTGCAGTAGCAACATACAAATCAAGCTTCCCGATTGCAATTCCAATTCCTTGAACTCCAAGGTCTCCAAGACCCAATATTCTGCTTCCATCAGTAACAACAATCATATCAACCTGCAAAATAGACATTTATACTTAATAAAATTGTTCATCTGGTAAAGCACAATCTCTACCAGCAAAATATCTCTTCTTTTGCTGGGGCTCGATTTACTGTTGTTTGGAAGCACCGGCTACAGATCCATTCGTCTCTGTTTTCGAAATACCGGCTACTTAAATTCCATTTTCTTGCACACCATGCATACCTTTAATCGAAAATAATATGCAACTTTACAAACTATTGAATAACACACCAAACAGATTTCAGTTCATCCACACATACCAACTTTACACTCACAACAAACTGATTCGCATAGTTACTTCTCGAACTCCCAACTTCACAGCAAACAGATTTCAGTTCATCCACACATACCAACTTTACACTCACAACAAACTGATTCGCATAGTTACTTCTCGAACTCCCAACTTCACAGCAAACAGATTTCACAGCCTAACTTCACTAAAATAATAATAATAATAATAATAATAATAAATAAATAAAAATTAAACAAGAGAAATGCTTCAAATTGACAGAAAAAAGACCAAAACAGAACTCAACCAGAGAGTATAAAAAGAAAAAAAAAAAAAAAAAAAAACAGGGCGAGGTCTTCCGGCGTTACCAGACGTTGCTAGATGAAGGAGATAGGGAGAGTGGGAGATGAGCTGAGGTCCCGGTGAGTGGGAGTGGGAGTGAAAGGAAAAAATAAATAATAAATAAAAATTTGAGAAGCAAAGAGTATGACGAGATTTTTTTGAGGTGAGTCGCGGTGGTGGTGAAAAGGAGAGACTGAGAGACAGAGAACATGAGCGGCTAGGGTTTTCTATTTTTAGAAGAAAAAGGCAAAAATAAATTTGTTAACCTGGCGGCGGTGAAAAGGATAGACATTGAGACAGAGACTGGTGGCTGGGCTGGCAGATGGGGGAAGAAGAACCTCCCGCCGGCGGGGGGGTGGTGGTTAGGGGTGGGGGGAGGAGGAGAAGAACGGGAACCAGATTTAAAAAAAAAAAAAAATTGATTTCTCAAATTAACGCAGAAGATTAGGAAAGTTTTTACCAGAATTAGTCATTGCCGGTTATATATAAATGTAATATATTAAAACTTTACTCTTTTTTAATTTTTATCTCAAATTTATTTTTATGGTCTATAATTAATTAAAATTAAAATAAAATTTATGCTAAAAAAATTAATTTTATTATTTTTTTCTTCAATAAAATAACATGATATTAAAATTTTTTTTTTCTAATTTTAATATTTATATATATATAT